>CM053029.1:86669761-86742240 GCA_028564925.1 Lithobates sylvaticus | reverse complement strand
CGGACATGAAACAGAGCCAAAGATGCACAGGACTCTTCTGCAGTGCGCTCCGCAGCCGCCCCGGAGATGTGTGAACCGGCTCCATTGAGAGCCGGTCACACTCTCCTGTCATGCGAATTGGATGCAGGGAAACCAGCATCCAATTCACAATAGTGTGAACCCAGCCTTAAAATCCAAGACTGCCTCTGGAAATCAGGGACATTTGTTGGCTATACTGGAATCATAGAGTGCAGAATTCTGTGACTGGCTAGCATCTGTTATGTTTAGCTACCAACCTGCTGGCTACTTAAATAAAGTACATTTTTCATCATTGGCAGCTGATACGGTTTATTGTACTTGGCTGAAGCCATGTTCTCAGATTTAAATATCTGTGTGTTTATTCACTGTGAGAAAACAGGATGTTTAAAAGTTTCTTCTAAGAGATTCCACATGTCAGCTATAAACTGAAATATCGTTTTGATTTAATTAATCGGCTCCTAGGGGAATTTCCCTGTCTGCATCCCATGTAAACAAGCATTCAGAACTTCAAACAGTTCTTTAGATATCATGTCATTTCCTCAGTCTGCATATTACAGATTCCTACGTCCTGGCTAGGGAGGCTTTTAGCTTTATTTCCTGTTGTCCACATGGCTTTGCTATATATACGTCAATTTTGTGTTTCTAAATGGGAGCACTCCTTCATCTTACTTCCTAAACTTCTGAGATGAGAAAGGGGGACACTTTTTAAAATATAGCACTGTACAGTATACAGTTATGGCCAAAAATATTGGCACCCCTGTCAGATATTGCACCATTTTCCTCAGAAAATTGTTGCAATTACAAATGTTTAGGCATTTGCATGTTTATTTCTTTTGTTTGTGTTGGTATGACACAAAAAAGTGGAGAAACAAAAAGCCAAATCTGACACATTCCACACAACTCCAAAAATGGACTGGACAAAATTATTGGCACCATCTCAAAATTGTAAGAAATAATTGCATTCCAAGTTTGTGATGCTCCAGTAATTTGTAATTAAACTCACCTGTATCAATTAACAGATACTGACAATATAGAAAGCTCACCGTCAACCAGTTAAAATAGTGAAAAATGTAATCAATCTTTCTGTTGTGTGTCTCTGTTTGCCACACGGAGCATGGAGAAAAGAAAGAGCAGCAAATAATTGTCTGGGGATTTGAAAACTAAAATTGTGGAAAAGCATGGACAATCTCAAGATTACAAATCCATCTCCAGAGATCTTAATGTTCCTGTTTCCACTGTGCGCAACATTGTTGAGAAGTTTACAGCCCATGGCACTGTAGCTAATCTCCCTGGATGAAATAGAAAAATTTATCAAAGATTGCAAAGAAGGATTGTTAGAATGGTGGATAAAGATAAAGAACTGAAATCAACTTCCAGACAAATTCAAGCTGACCTTCAAGCACAGGATACAACTATGTCAGCTCGCACTATACGTCGCCATCTGAATGAAAAGGGACGCTATGGTAAGAGGACCCCACTGCTGACACAGAAACATAAAAAAGATTGGAGTTTGACAAAACTTACCTGAGGAAGCCAAAATCCATTTGGGAGAATGTGCTGTGGACAGACGAAAGAAAATTACAGCTTTTTTTGGTAAAGCCCATCATCCTACGGTTTTCAGAAAAAGAAATGAGGCCTTTAAAGAAAAGAATACAGTCCCTACAGTCAAACATGATGGAGGTATACTGATGTTTCGGGGTTGCTTTTCTGCTTCAGGATATCTTGACTGTGTACGAGGCATTATGAAATCTACCAAAGAATTTTGGGCTGCAATGTATGGCCTAGTTTCAAAAAGTTAGGTCTCCATCAGAGGTCATGGGTCTTACAGCAGGACATTGACCCAAAGGACACGTCAAAAAGCACCCAGAAATGTTTTATGACAAAGCAATAGAGAGTATTGAACTGATCATCAATGAGTTCAGATATAAATCCCATAGAGAGCCTGTGGAGAGATCTCAAAACAGCAGTCGGGAAAAGAAACCCTTCCAATCTGAGAGACCTGAAGCAGTTGGCGAAAGAAGAGAGATTCAAAATTCCAGTAAAGAGGTGTAAGAAACTCATTGATGGTTACAGGAAGCAATTGATTTCAGTTTTTGGGGTGTGCTACAAAATATGAAATGTGTCAGTTTTGGCTTTTTGTCTGTCCACTTTTTTTATGTCATACCAATACAAACAAAAGAAATAAACATGAGAATGCCTAGACATTTGTCATTGCAACAGTTTTCTGGGCAAAGTGGTGCATTTCTGACAGAAATGCAGGGGTGCCATTTTTTTTGCCCATGACTGTATAGGCAAAGAACACACAAAAGCTGATTGTATAAACCCACAAGTGTTTTTTTTTTTTTTTTCAACTCTACCCTTCCTTTATACTGGCTTTCCAAAATAACAAATGCAGTAATATAGAAGTTGGATGACGGTTTAGTGTAGTACAGGGGTCTCTAAAATACAGCCTGTGAGCCAGATCTAGCCCACAACAAGATTTTATAGGGTAGTATTTACATTTTAGCTTGTAGATCATTTTGTTTTTTTAATTTCTATACCCTTACTACTGCTAACGGCCTCCTGCTTCCCCTAGAACAGTGATGCGAACTTTGGCACCCCAGATGTTTTGGAACTACATTTTCTTTGAAGCTCATGCATTCTGCATTGTAGTTGAGCATCATGGGAAATGTAGTTCCAAAACATCTGGGGTTCCAAGGTTCGCCATCACTGCCCTAGAATGAGCTGCATCTTTTATCAGCAACTGAATGTTTATAGTCATGGAAGGAGTTTGGAACTTCTTGTTACCACTGGGGAAGGTCATTTGATTATATTATAGGTCAAACTTAATTCGTTAACACCAGTTTTTGAAGATTTAGGAAAGTCCAGTGGGATGACTTATCACAATATCTAACCAGGTAAGGGTGCAGGAATAAAGTATGCTATAATCCTTTTAATCTATATAGTTAATCTCAAGGGAATTTCATTAGTAGTTATTGTTTGAATCAACAAAACTAAAGTTAATTTAGACCCCTTTCACACTGGGGCGGGAGCCGCAGTGACGGTAAAGCAGCACTATATTTAGCGCTGCTTTACCGTCGTTTTGCCCGCGGGATTCTGCCGCTTGCGGTGCGGTTTTACCCTGCGAGGGGCCGAAAAAGGGTTAAAATTCCCAGCAGAGCGCCGCCGTAGAGGCGCTTTGCGGCGGTATTGCCGCGGTATTACCGCGCTGTCCCATTCAAATCAATGGGTAGGAGCGGTATAGGAGCGGTGAATACACCGCTCCTATCCCGCTCCAAAGATGCTGCTAGCAGGACTTTTTTTGCCGTCCTGCTAGCGCACCGCTCCAGTGTGAAAGCCCGCCGGCTTTCACACTGGAGTGAATGGGGCCGTTTTTTTCAGGCGGTATACAGGCGCTATTTTTAGCGCTGTACTGCCTGAAAACCGCCCCAGTGTGAAAGGGGCCTTACTGCGGCATCTCCTATGAGCAAGTATAAATGTAACTACGCAGAGTTTGAAAGTATGGAGAATATTACATGTTCCCATCTGCTGTGAGGTGTGTCACAGTCACCATTTATTAAGTGCCTCATAGCATAGGATAGAATGCTGATCTATAATATGTGAAAAGCAAGACCCATAATCACAGGAGACATGAACAGATTTTCCTTCTACAGCATCTGTCATAGCACTTCCTGTGCCTTCAGGAGTGGCACTTGACATATTATAATTGCATGTTACTGCTGCTCTTCCAGCAAAGCAAGTCTCAAAACACACAGTTGCATGTAAAAATATCATTATGTATAAGGTCTTAAAAGAGGAATTCCAAGGTAGTTTCAAGCTCCTGCTTCACTCCCTGGAGTGCATTCTCCATATATTTCTATAAATAATCTTCTAAGGAGCCAAGGACAAGATCAACAACTTCTTGGGTAATGTCAAAAGGCAGAGCTGTATCATCTGCAAGGCAGCTTAGTCAGGAGCCCAGAACTGGGTGGACATCCAGGGCCCATCTGCAACCTTTCTGCTCCTACAGTAAACCAGGGCAAATGTGCATCAGGTCAAACCTGTGCACTTGCTTGTCACTTCACAAGGGTGGTCGCTCTTGCAGGTAGTTGGTGTCTGAAGGAGTGTATATGCCAGTACAGACAGAGCGAATAGGGGCTTCTCAGTGGGTGGAAGTCGAAGGAATGGGAGGAGGGCCAAAGCTGCTACCTGGCTTCGGACTCCATTCTGCCTTTATCCATCTCTTTCCAAAGGAACATATGAGGAATGCACTTCAAAGGAGAGTTCACATCAAAGCCATTGGGTGCAATAAGGACAGGAAGTGAGGGCAAACTTCCCAAAGGGGACAAAGATGGCTCTAGCCATAAACTGAAACATGTGACTGAACGAGAGAAATTTGTGGATTTCCCAATGCCTGCTAAATAGCTTGGCTGGATGAATCTGTAGTACTGACTTTTGTATTCGGACAGCCGACACCAACGTTGTCAAAATACCTGAATAGTGGCTGCATCTGACTAGATGCAGCTGCTGTATGACCTATCGCTTTCTGAATGGCTGCTTCGAATTTCAGAATGATGCCAGGCTGGAAGGTGCCAACAGGGCCACCCATAGAGCACATTATGGCCAGCCTAAACCCTGACAGAGACAAACATGAGAAGTTTAAGATGGAACTCCTCTAAAGTATCCTATAAAGTAGTAAGTTGCACATTTAGTAAAGTGTTTATTTCCTAATGTTTTCTGTAAAATCTTAGATAGCTGTTGTAATCTGCTGTGGACTTGGCAGGTTTGCAGGACACAAGGGTCTACATTTTGGTTGGCATTGCCAAAATCTATGGTGTTAATTGCCCAGCCCATCAATCCAGCTCTAGGTTTTTCTGCCTGCCCAGACAGTGGCAGCAGCCAATAACAGCTCACAGGGAGCATGCTGTGGCCAAGTTCGTATGGTCCTTAATTACTATCAGCTAGGTCAGTTGTCTTCAAAAATTGCATTTTATTGCCATTGCTATGCAAGTATTTTTGCAATTGTGTTATTGTCATGTTTTTTTTTTGTTTTCACTTTGTCAAAATCTAAATTCTTTTTATTAACTGAAAAATCTTGTAGTAGTGACCCGATAATGTTGCATATGACAACCAGTAACCACTGGTGGAGATACCAGTATGGAGAAGGTGAAACAGCTTCATGGACTGTAAAGCAGCAGCATTAGAGTAGTCAGGCTCAGGTATGCACTTACAGGTTTTAAGTAGAGTTCTCCAGAGGTCTCCCAAATACAAAAATGGTGCATGGAGTCCCTTGGTCAAGCTTGAGATGAAAACAGGCAATACATGGCATGCAGCCCCAAAGCAGAAAATGTTGGGGGCTGCCATTGCTGCTCCCTTTTTTTAAGAAGCTAGTTGCCTGTTTGATATTCTTGTCTATTGGCTAGAATATATTCTATATATAGTCTGCTGCTAACGGACAAGCAAGCAAATACGTTATAGGCATTCCAGATCAGAAGAATGAAACAGGAGGATCAACATAACTGCCAGGCAACTAGCAGTTTCAGAAGGCAGCCTCCAGTTTTCTCTTAATGACAGGTTTTCTTTTGACCAGTTTATGCCCATGATGATGGTATGTGCCTGCCATTCTGAAACTCAGGATGTGGGCTGTCATCATATGTGATGTGAATGTGGAAGGCATAAAAGCTTGTTCTTTTTGGAACCCAATACTGTTAGCTTCAAATGATGTTATTCACGTAGAAAAGACATGGCAAGTGATGACAGCAAAAACATAGACAGACAGTACACAGACAAACAGTAATCCAAAAATTGTTAGTGATGTTTGGATTAGATTTGTACAAGCTCCATGAAAAATATATGTTGGAAGACAGCAAAGGATTGACTGACAGTGGTACACCCCCCACTGGAAGGGGATTGACAGCACACACTGAGATGGCATGTAAAATTTGTTTTCCAGGATGAAAGGGTTAAATAAAAGGGGCAGACTTGGTATAAATGTGACTTTCCACCATGATTTCTCCAATCCCAGGTGATCAGGTTAAATCATTTTTTTTTATCAGAGCCGCCTTTTCAGAGCCCCCTGGGCAAGGCTGCAGTTTAACTTTCTGTGTGTGTAGCTACTGAACTGTAATTAGGTAACAGGAATACTAATTAGTGCTTAAATAATGGATAACAGCTCAGGAAATGACTCTGGCAGCACTCAACACCCGCAGATTGTATTTAACTCTTTCCATTGCAGTGCTGCCAGACAGTCTTACTGGCTGGTAACCAATCTCAATGTATGCTTAGCAGAAGCAAGCTCTTAGTACTGAGCAGTCTAGAGGCTGCCATAGACATTGGGGGACAGTTGGACACGCAGGTGGGATCTAAGTCCCTAATATGCCAGCTGCTAGTCCCCTAAACACTAATACCCCTTTCTTAAATTTCCAGTCTATTGTGGCGTGTCGCAATAATGTTCAGTAAAATGTTCAGGTGTGAAGCCAGTCTAAAATTGCATCATGATGTTGATTATGTTTGGATATCAGCTTATCAGGAGAACAAAGTTGTTGGACAAGTCTTCGCCACCTGTCAGATTGCTTCTTTCACAACAAGCCTTGGCAGGTGGTGTCTGCTGGATAAGTTGGCCTTAGTGAGAAAATGAAGCAGATGGTTTACGCATATAGTTTATTGTACCTTTTATACATCCCTGACATTCACTTTCTTGGAACACCCACACAAAATTGTAGTGAATGTTAAAACTCAACAGTGGACAAGGAGCTTTCTACCTCCTCCATGTGACAGTCTAGGCTTTGTGAGGCCTTAGGCGAAACTTACACATGAGGCCCCACTCACGCCTAATAGGAAAAAAATACAAGCACACAGAAAAGAGGGTGAGATAAAGAGGGGGGAGAGAGAGAATCAGTGATTGAGCACAGGCAAATTAGGAGGCCGCGAGGCTCCTGTGGAGTGCGAGGTCTTAGGCGACCGCCTAATTTGCCTAATTAGAGAGCTGCCTCTGACAGGGCTTGGACTTGGCAATTGGCCACCCAGAAACGTGTGGTGTATGTCTATGAATAAGCCCAATTGGGGTGAAACATGTCAGTGATGGTGACTGAGGGACTGTGTCAGAAGCCAACTGCTTTGATTACTCTTCTTGGTGGGATTCTATGGATGGCTGAATTGTTCTTTGTTTTTGCTCTACATTCACCGGCCACTTTATTAGGTACACCTGTTCAATTGCTTAACACCAATTGCAAATTAGCCAATCACATGGCAGCAACTGCATTTATGTATCTACACGTGGTGCAGACTATTTGCTGAAGTTCAAAGTGAGCATCAGAATGGGGAAGAAAGGGGATTAAGTGACTTTGAAGGTGGCATGGTTGTTGGTGCCAGATGGGCTTGTCTGAGTATTTAAAAAAACACTGATCTACTGGGATTTTCACACACAACCATCTCTAGCGTTTACAGAAAATGGCCTGAAAAAGAGAAAATATCCAGTGAGCACCAGTTGTATGGACGAAAATTCCTTGTTGAGGTCAGAGGTCAGAGGAGAATGGGCAGACTGGTTTGAGATGATAGAAAGGCAACAGTAACTCAAATAACCACTCGTTACAACCAAGGTATGCAGAATACTATTTCTGAACACACAACACATTGAACCTTGAAGCAGATGGGCCACAACAGCTTAATACCACACCAAGGGCCACTCCTGTGAGTTAGGAACAGGAAACCGGGGCTACAATTTGCACAGGCTCACCAAAATTAGACAATAGAAGGTTGAGAAAATGTTGCCTGGTCTAATACATCTTGATTTCATCTGCAACATTCAGATGGTAGGGTCAGAGTTTGGCGTAAACAACATGAAAGTATGGATCCATCATTGTATCAACGATTCAGGCTGGTGGTGGTGGTTTAATGATGTGGGGGATATTTTCTTGGCACACTTTGGGCCCCTTAGTGCCAATTGAGCATCGTTTAAACACCACGGCCTATTTGAGTGTTGTTGTTGACCATGTCCATCCCTTTATGACTAGAGTGTACACATCTTCAGATGGCTACTTCCAGCAGGACACCATGTCACAAAGTTCAAATCATCGCAAACTGGTTTCTCGAACATGACAATGAGTTCACTGTACTCCAATGGCCTCCACAGTCACCAGATCTTAGTTCAATAGAGCACCTTTGGGAGGTAGTGGGACAGAAGATTTGCATCATGGATGTGAAGCTGACAAATATGCAGCAACTGCGTGATGCTATCATGTCACTTTGGACCAAAATCTCTGAGGAATGTTTCCAACACCTTGTTGAATCGATGCCACGAAGAATGAATGAAGTTCTGAAAGCAAAAGGGAGTCCAACCCAGTACTAGCAAGGTGTACCTAATTGGCTAGTGAGTGTGTATACCGAGCAGGATGAGCTCCTAAAGCCAGCACACAGTGTGGAGGGGGAACAGAAGAAAACACTGAAAAATGTGGGCGGTGCAGCCTTTACAGCTAAAACAGGTGAGCAGGGCAGCAAGGAATAGTGCGCAAGGTAACAATGTATTCCTTCTCTGTTCTAAAGTGAACCTGTTACTTTGCTCTGAATTATCAAATAAAGAGGTTTGTGTTAAAACAGAAGGAATGATCATGCCACTACTTCAATCAAAAATCCCAAAAGTTTACTAGCGTAAAATAAAACTGTCATAGGGTCACATAGAAGCTCTAGTACTGATCTGTGATTCAGCCCACTAGAAAGATATGCAAATATTGACTTCTCTAAAAGCATTGGCACATAAGTAAGCACACTAGCCCTGCTACACTGTGACAGTGCTGCGGTCTGATTGGTTGGATATCAAGCTCTCCATTGTGGGGTGGACAATGCAGACAGGCACAATTGCCTCCTACGTGGAAGCTTGGGTTTGTAGCAGTGTATTAGACAGGTAGGTAGGCAGGTGCACTAAAGGTGCTCTGTGGCATTGAAGAATGTCTACTATAAAGCTGTGGGGTTACTTTACTTTGTGTGACCCTGCTAATGGTTCACTTTAAAGTAAATCTAAATGGAAGTGGAGCATGAGAGGAGCGCTCTTCAAAATTAAAGGGTAATTACCTCCTAGACAGCAGTATCCAAAACAGGTGTTTCCACTGGAAGGTTGATCTCCTGTTCTGGTGACAAATATGATATTCTGATCAAAAGTACAAAGAGAAAAGAGGAATATCCTCATCAGCACTTAGACATCAATAAAAATAAATCTCTCTTGGCTTATATCCCTTTGCTTCTTTATCCAGAACAAAATTGTTAGAGATGCAATTTTAAGACAAGGACATATTGGTGAACCGTCAGATATCAGTCATTAAAAAGAAGTTTTATGTAGAAGTGAGCAGACTAGCTTAGCCTGTATTATCGCTCTTTTGGAGTATATTTTCTAGTAAATTCTTTCAAAACCTTTTTATCCATGTGAAACGAATCTTAATACCACAATGATTGTCTGGCTTTATTCCATGGTTCATAACACTGTGAAACTGATACAGAATGGAGAGAACATAAAATAGCCAAGGTTGTTTTCTATAATGAGGCAGGTAGTAGGGTGCTCTAGTCGTTGTTCCCTTGGAATATATGCACAATGTCCTCTGTGACGGAACATCCCACACTCCGCTTGAGTGCTTTTCATCATATACCGCTTTTCTTCCTCCCAGTCTGAATATAGATATCAGATATTCCAAATGCTAACAACCACAAAACAAGACAATACTCGTTTGGCTGCTGAACATGGACTGAACTGACTTATTTGAGATGGCACGCAAATATATACAGCAGGCTGACAATACAAACTAACTGTAACCAGAAACTTAATTAACATGAGCTAGTTATCCAATCATTTACCCAGACTAGGTGACTCAGAGATATGACCTTTCAGGTTAGACTTGCCGTCTCCTCACTCCCAACTTACAATACACATAAGTAGAAACACATCTCCCAATAGTTTGCTAGGAGACAAAGTGTGTTATTGAGCACAATAAACTATTGGGTGAAAGACCAGGACTTTCCAGATCTCATTAATCAGCATTCCTTTCACATACATCTGTCCACTGAGTCCCAAGCTAGCAGAGACCATCATGGCTTTCTTAATAATGTCCTTTTGCATTACATAACAGGATATTTTCCTAAATGCTTGTAGCTCCCTCAATTGTAAGATAGTCGATAGGCAAGAGGCTAGCATTCAGTCCCCTCCAAAAGCTTTTGTCCCGGGTGAGTCTGTCACATCCTCCACTGAGGGTAATCAAGAAGTGTTTTGCCAGATTCCCCAGGGTTATGGACAGCAGTATTAAACAAATATTCAAGGGGGCCAAATTAATTTGCATTCGATCAAAAAGTACAAAATAAATCAGCAAAATTACTCATAAGTCAGGGTCATTTTAAATAGAACTGCGTAGTAAATGGTTAATGGTGGTTTTTTTTTGTTTGTTTTTTTTTTTTCTGAAAATCTTATATTTAAGGGGCAAACTCATGGGACAGATGTTTGAACAAACAGAAGGTAGGATCAGCCATTGCCATTGCTGCTCTAAGAATATTCTTGTAAAATGTGTGGTGCTTGAAATGAAAAGGTGGGGTTTTCATTTTAGGTCTACCATGTAAATGTGTGTAACATATTACAATAATAGAAAATGCAATGGCATGTAAATAAACAGAAAAACGCTGACGTGACAAAAAAAAAAAAATAAAAAAAAAGGAACACATAAAAAATTTAACAAACACATGGGCATATATAAGTGAAAAAAAGTCCACATTAGGTCTTCCAAAGCACCACAGTGACACTTTGCAAAAAGGGAGTGTTCAATCCACTTTGGCATTCACCACGTGAGCCTTTATTAACCACAAGCAATGGACTCTTACTACAACATGAGGACTCAACTACAGCATAGATATGCTAATCCCATCAAGCAGAGATCCAGTTCATATTGTTTGGCTGGAGTTCAGTAGTAAATCTTGTGAATCCAATCAATGGTAACATCAATGGCAACCATAAATGCATGAAATTCCTGATAAAATGGAAGAATCCACATAGTGTAAAACTGTCTAAAAGGTTTTATTGCATCTTAAAGTATGAATACTCATTACATTACCAAGATGCATGATAGAAGTTCCAAACAATGCTTCACAAAAGTCACTCCCGATATGTGACATCATTGGGGGCATAAATGCCCAGTGATGTCACATATGACAAAACACATTGGGCGGAGCTAACACACGTGACGTTGCCACGCTTATTTGGACCGGTCAATTTTGTGAAGCATTGTTTAGAACCTCTATCATGCATCTTGGGATTGTTATGCATACAAAGTGCGTATTGTTTTTATTCATGTGAGTAGTGTTCATACTTTGAAGTGCAATAAAACCTTTTAGACGGTTTTACACTATGTGGATTCTTCCAATTTGATTTTATGTGGAATTTCATGCATTTGTGGTTGCCATTGATCTTACCATGGATTGGATTCACGGGATATACAGTTGAACCCCAGCCAAACTATATGAACTTGATCTATGCTTGATGGGATTGTCATATGTATGCTGATGTGAGTCTGTAGTGGAGTCCTCATGTTCTGGTAAGAGTCCATTGCTTGTGGTTGGTAAAGGCTCACGTGGTGATTGTCAAAGTGGGTTGAACACTCCCTTTCTTCTTGCTTTGGAAAACCTAATCTAGGCTTTTTTCACTTATATATGCACATGTGTTTGTTTTATATAAACGTGTGGCACTCAAAGACACTTGAGGGAGGCACCCAGTCGACCATGTGTATTACAAAGGAAGGAAGCCACAAGGGACGTCAATCCATAAAAGCTTCAGCTGCTTTAATCCAGGTGCATATTGTAAATCAGGATATCATTAAAAACATAGATAAGGAAAATGAGACGTTCACTGCTGTTTTTCTTTTATTTGTATCCAGATTCCACAAGGCTAAAAACAGCGGCAAATGACTATCTCACATGCAAAATAAACACTTTTTCAAGGCATCCAAGGTGTCTCCTTGAAAGAAAATGTTTGGTGCATGTGAAATGACCCATAGCTGCAGTTTTAATCTTGTGGAATATACAGTAAGTAAATGGAGAAAACAGCTACTGCCTGCTTTTACTTATCTATGATGTTGGCACAAGGTGTGCTTTAACCCCTTGCTGACCAGCGCATGACGATGTACGTCGGCACAATGGCATGACTGGGCAAATGGGTGGGTACGTCCCCTTTAAATCGCGGCATTGTGTGCACGCACCCGCCGCATACTTCGTGACCATGCCCACGGGTCCCGCAGACTCAATAATGGGAAGATGCCTATGTAAACAAGGCATTTCCCTGTTCTGCCTAGCAACATGACAGAGATCTACTGCTCCCTGTCATCAGTTAGTTAGTGTGCTATACTGTGCTATTTTGCTTCAATTTTCAGCGTAGAATATTAGTTTAGTGTCAGTCTAGGGATAGTGTGAGTGTAGTGAGGAGTAGGGATGGGCCGAGCGGACCTCTGTTCGGTTCGCACCAAAACTTTCGAACACCGCAAAAGTTAGGACCCGAATAACGAACCCCATTAAAGTCAATGGGACCCGAATGTCAAAAATCATTTCCGTTTTGGGGGACATGTATCAATAGTAAAAAAAGTTTGTGAAAAACGTCCTTTTTAAATGAGCAGTGTTTTTTTGATTTTTAAAGTTTAACGCCATATAGTTTTGTGCGTTACTGCAAGTTTAAAGCCATTTACTTCTGTGTGCGTTACTGCAAGTTTAACGCCATTTACTTCTGTGTGCGTTACTGCAAGTTTAATGCCATTTAGTTCTGTGTGTCACTGTACGTTTGGCGCATTATATTGCAGTATATTATAGTGTATCCGTGGAGTGTGTCTGTGTAGTGTGAATACTCAAATTAAAGTTCACCACTTTACATTGATTAAAGTGCATCTACGTACAGATTTCCACTTCATCTTTACATTTGCTTATAAGCACGCCCCTCCCTCCCAATAATGTCTGGTAGGACAACAAGGAGAGGCAGACGTTCTCTTGGCACTGTAAGGGGGCCAGCAACAAATGTGTCCACAGGCAATGGTGGATGTGGTGGTCAGTCCTCAGGCAGGGCATCTTTTCCTCTGTTTAGTGAGTTTGCCCATGCTATCCAGCCACTGCATGCATAGGAGGTGGTGGACTGGCTTACTAAACCGTCCTCATCCTCCTCATCCTCTGTCACGCAAGCAGAGACAAGTGTGCAGTCCCCTGCAGTTGCCAGAGTGGATAAACCTGCCTCCTTGTCCACATCTATTCCTACCATAGCCCCAACATCAGCCATGTCAGCTGAGTTATTTGACCACAGCGTCAGCCACTTGCTCCTTGATGATGCCCAGCCATTACTAGATTCAGATGTTGGGTCTGAGGTTAAGGAAGACAGGAACATGAGCCTAAAGAGAGGGGAGAACACTGGTAGACAAATTGGCATTGATGTTCCCCCAGCCGCAGCGTATTGCCAAGTTGTCTCCAGCGGTAATGATGGTGATGGAGGAGATGCAGATGATGATGATGATGAGGTCACTGATGCAACTTGGGTGCCAGATAGAGCAGAGGAGGAAACTGAAGGTGAGGCGGCACAAACCCAAGGAGGTCGACGTTAAGAAAGAGTAGAGAGCAGCCACCCTATTCCATCACATTCTGCATCTGTTATCTCCCGGCCCATACCCCAAGCTGTCTGGGCCTTTTTCAGCACATCTGCAGCAGATTGTACTGTTGCTATCTGAAAATTGTGTCTCAGGCACATCAAACGTGGCAAAAACACCAGCCATTTGAGTACCACATGCTTAACAAGGCATATAACGTTCAACCAATTAGCCCGTTGGCAAGAGCACCTAAAAGCCACAAAAAAGGGGCACAAATCTGTCCCTCCTCCTCCTCCTTACCCACTTCAGTCTGCCTCTGCTATACCGAGTCATTACCTCTCAGCAGCCTCCACTGACAGCAATGATGGTATAGCACAGGGTGTACCAGGTCCCAGGTCCTAGCAGCACATCTGCCACCAGCACACCACCAGCTGTAGACTGTAGTAAGCAAATTTCTCTGCCCCATCTGCTGCAGCAGAAAAAAAATACAGTCCCTGCCACCCACATGCCCAGTTCCTAAAGGCAAGCTTGTCAAAGCTGTTGGCTCTCCAACTTCTGCCTTTCAGCCTGATGGATTCTGCCCCCTTTTGTGAATTCACACAATGTGCTGTACCACAATGGCAGGTTCCCAGTCGCTACTACTTTTCACGTAAGGCCGTTCCATCTCTCTACCATCACGTGAAAGGGAATGTTCTGGCATTGTTGGGCAAGGCAGTCAGCCGTAAAATCCACCTTACTGCTGATACGTAGTCCAGCAAGCATGGGCAGGGACGATATATTTCGTTCACAGCACACTGGTTAACGCTGCTTGCAACTCGAAAGGATGCAGGACAGGGCTCGGTGCTGCAGCTTGTTGTGCCCCTAGGTTTCCATACAGCCTGGTGGTGATGATGCCAGACCTGTGAGCTCTACCCCCTCCTCCACCTCCATGCCCTCCTCTGCAGAATTTTCCTGTGAACATCAGGTGCCCCCTAAGCGTTCAAAGGGCTATTCCCAGAGTCAGGCTAAAAGGTGCCATGCAGTGCTTCAGCTGGTGTGTTTAGGTGACAGGAACCACACCGGAGCAGAGATTCTTGCAGATCTGCAGGGACAGGCCCAGAGGTGGTTCACACCACGCCAGCTGGAGCCAGGAATGGTGGTGTGCGATAATGGCTCAAACCTCCTGTCCGCCCTTAGACAAGGAAAATTAACACATGTGCCATGCCTGACACATGTCCTCTATTTGGTGGTGCAGCTTTTCCTAAATACGTACCCAGGGTTGCAAGATGTGCTAAAGCTACATACACAGCCAGTGATCAGTTGGCTGAAATTCCCGTAAACCGCCTGATTGGTGATATGCCCACCAGGTGGAACTTGACTTTGGGAATGCTGCAGCGGCTATACATGCAGCAAAGGGCCCTCAACGAGTACATTTGTGAATACGGCACGACGACAGGCTCAAGCCGCCTCGGCTTTTCTTCGCCACGCCAATGGCTGATCGTTAAGGATGCATGCACTGTATTGTCACCATTTGAGGAGGCCACAAGGATGGTGAGCCATGACAGTGCATGCATCAGTGACACAATCCCTGTTGTGTTCCTGCTGGAGCAGACTCTGTGTGGCATTATGGACAGGGCACTGGAGGCATAGCAGTAGGAGGAAGAGGAGGACTTCCTTTCCTCTCAAGGCCCACTTTATCCAGACACCATTATTCTTATGTCACAGAACACACAGGAGGAGAGAGGGAGGAGGATGAGGAGGAGGATTCTGGCACTTTCATAGGCTTCAAAGGAGAGGAAGACATGCGTCAATCTGTAAGCGATGGCTTTCCAACCCCAGGACCTTTGGGAGTAGTACATGGCTGGGAGGAGGAAGTTCCAGATGCTGTCATCCTGAGTGACCCAGATGAGTCTGCTTCTCAAGCCTCTGCAAATTTGAGGCACATGAGCAACCTCATGCTTCAAAGCCTGCGAAAGGACACAAGAATACGTGGCATAAAGGAGAAGGATGATTACTGGTTGGCAACCCTCCTTGACCACCGTTATAAGGGGAAGGTCTCAGAACTTATCTCGTCCCCACAAAGAGTGCAGAAGATAAAATCTCTTGAGGACACGTTAAAGAGGATTTTATTCAACGTTTTTCCTGACTCCAGTAGGTTAGAGTGTCGTGGAAAACGTAGTTTTGAGTCTTCTGTTGCTCAAAGGAGGAGCGTTAGAGAAGGCGTCCGCCTAAGTGAGGCATTTCAGATTTTTTTTAGTCCTTGCCGCCCAGAGCTGTCAGGTGGACGATTACCTCGGGGCCAAAACAGAGATAGAGAGCTTTCCAGCTGACAATCCACTGACTTACTGGGTCATGAGAATAGACCACTGGCCAGAACTTGCCCAGTATGATATTGAGTTGTTGGGCTGCCCTGCATCCAGCGTGCTTTCAGAACGGGCATTGAGTGCTGCAGGAGGTTTCGTTACTGCTGATAGAACTTGTCTGTCCACAGACTCCGTGGACTGTTTGACTTTTATAAAAATGAATCAGTCCTGGATTACCAGCTATGAAGCCCCTGATGACAATGTCACTGAATAAGTCTTTTTGGGATGTGGAATCTCTGCAGTACTTCGATGCTGCCTAGCTTTGAGGGTGTTCAATCATTTCATCTGGAATAATGTTTTTGTGTCTGTGTAGTGTGAATACTCAAATTAAAGTTCACCACTTTACATTGATTAAAGTGCATCTACGTACAGATTTACACTTCATCTTTACATTTGCTTATAAGCACGCCCCTCCCTCCCAATAATGTCTGGTAGGGCAACAAGGAGAGGCAGACGTTCTCTTGGCACTGTAAGGGGGCCAGCAACAAATGTGTCCACAGGCAATGGTGGATGTGGTGGTTAGTCCTCAGGCAGGGCATCTTTTCCTCTGTTTAGTGAGTTTGCCCATGCTATCCAGCCACTGCATGCAAAGGAGGTGGTGGACTGGCTTACTAAACCGTCCTCATCCTCCTCATCCTCTGTCACGCAAGCAGAGACAAGTGTGCAGTCCCCTGCAGTTGCCAGAGTGGATAAACCAGCCTCCTTGTCCACATCTATTCCTGCCATAGCCCCAACATCCACTGGTTTACCAGCTGAGTTATTTGACCACAGCGTCAGCCACTTGCTCCTTGATGATGCCCAGCCATTATTGGATTCAGATGTTGGGTCTGAGGTTAAGGAAGACAGGAACATGAGCCTAAAGAGAGGGGAGAACACTGGTAGACAAATTGGCATTCATGTTCCCCCAGCCGCAGCGTATTGCCAAGTTGTCTCCAGCGGAAATGATGATGGTGGAGGAGATGCAGATGATGATGATGATGAGGTCACTGATGCAACTTGGGTGCCAGATAAAGCAGAGGAGGAAACTGAAGGTGAGGCGGCACAAACCCAAGGAGGTTGACGTCAAGAAAGAGTAGAGAGCAGCCACCCTATTCCATCACATTCTGCATCTGTTATCTCCCGGCCCATATCCCAAGCTGTCTGGGCCTTTTTCAGCACATCTGCAGCAGATTGTACTGTTGCTATCTGAAAATTGTGTCTCAGGCACATCAAACGTGGCAAAAACACCAGCCATTTGAGTACCACATGCTTAACAAGGCATATAACGTTCAACCAATTAGCCCGTTGGCAAGAGCACCTAAAAGCCACAAAAAAGGGGCACAAATCTGTCCCTCCTCCTCCTCCTTACCCACTTCAGTCTGCCTCTGCTATACTGAGTCATTACCTCTCAGCAGCCTCCACTGACAGCAATGATGGTATAGCACAGGTTGTACCAGGTCCCAGGTCCTAGCAGCATATCTGCCACCAGCACACCACCAGCTGTAGACTGTAGTAGGCAAATTTCTCTGCCCCCTACATGGCTGGGAGGAGGAAGTTCCAGATGCTGTCATCCTGAGTGACCCAGATGAGTCTGCTTCTCAAGCCTCTGCAAATTTGAGGCACATGAGCAACCTCATGCTTCAAAGCCTGCGAAAGGACACAAGAATACGCGGCATAAAGGAGAAGGATGATTACTGGTTGGCAACCCTCCTTGACCACCGTTATAAGGGGAAGGTCTCAGAACTTATCTCGTCCCCACAAAGAGTGCAGAAGATAAAATCTCTTGAGGACACGTTAAAGAGGATTTTATTCAACGTTTTTCCTGACTCCAGTAGGTTAGAGTGTCGTGGAAAACGTAGTTTTGAGTCTTCTGTTGCTCAAGAGAGGAGCGTTAGAGAAGGCGTCCGCCTAAGTGAGGCATTTCAGATTTTTTTTAGTCCTTGCCGCCCAGAGCTGTCAGGTGGACGATTACCTCGGGGCCAAAACAGAGATAGAGAGCTTTCCAGCTGACAATCCACTGACTTACTGGGTCATGAGAATAGACCACTGGCCAGAACTTGCCCAGTATGCTATTGAGTTGTTGGGCTGCCCTGCATCCAGCGTGCTTTCAGAACAGGCAATGAGTGCTGCAGGAGGTTTCGTTACTGCTGATAGAACTTGTCTGTCCACAGACTCCGTGGACTGTTTGACTTTTATAAAAATGAATCAGTCCTGGATTACCAGCTATGAAGCCCCTGATGACAATGTCACTGAATAAGTCTTTTTGGGATGTGGAATCTCTGCAGTACTTCGATGCTGCCTAGCTTTGAGGGTGTTCAATCATTTCATCTGGAATAATGTTTTTGGTATATATTTCATGGGCACAATTAACACCCAAAGACCAATTTTTCAGCACCTGTTTGATAGGTGCATATCATTGCAATTTTTTTTGCCTTCATCAAGAGCACCTTTATAGGGTTACGGTGGGAAGGCGCCCCCCCGAGACCCAAAGATTATTTTTTCTGCACCTGACAGGTGCATATTATTGCAATTTTTTACAGCAAGGCCAATTCTTGCTTTCATCAAGATTACCTCTATAGGGTTACATCAAGATTACCTCTATAGGGTTACGGTGGGAAGGTGCCAACGACACTCAAAGACCAATTTTCTATTCAAAATCAAAGTGACACCAGAATGTATTCAAAAAATCTCTAATCTTGTTCCCAGTGCACTACATTGTGGCCTCATCATAACCACTGGTTTACCAGCTGTTGCTGAGCAAAATAAAGGCAGCTTACAAGGAAATTTTTTTATTTTTTTTTAGCTTTATAATTGCAATTATTGCTGCAGCAGATTCTAGACATGGTACAGATCTGCCACTTTATGGGTAGACTAAGGGGACCCCCCGGGCACTATATTGGAAGGAATTTTTCATTTTTATGCTTTCACTTTAAAAATCAAAAAATCACTGCTCATTTAAAAATTATGTTTTTCACAAACCCTGACCCCTATAACCATTGTATGCCCAATTACTTGCATATAAGCCTTCAAAATGGGCACTTTTGACATTCAGGACCCATTGACTTTAATGGGGTTCGTTATTCGGGTCCGAACTTTTGTGTTCGAAAGTTCTGGTGTGAACTGAACAGGGGTCCATTGGCCCTACTAATCATGTGCTTAAAAAAAAAAACTGATTGGAATCCATGCATGGATGGGGGGCGGCGCCTGTGTGCCCCTATTAGACAGACCATCACTGGCTGTACACCAGGGGCATACCTACAGAGGTTCCAATTGCAACATGCCCATGTGGCCCCCCTGTACACCTGGATAGGAGGAGCAGTGGGGGCGGCTGCATACATAGGAACTGATCTCTTCATTTTCCACCTGCCCTTGAATGCCCGCTTCTCCTCCTCTCCCTCCTGCATGCATTCAGTGGCTGCAGGAGGAAAATGAAGAGATTGGTTACTCTGTATGCAGCTGCCCCACCTCTCCTACTATACGGCTTCTTTCTGCTTCTGTCCCCCTGTGTGCCCTCCTGCCCCCCTGAGCTATTTCCAGGCCACTGTGCTCTCTCCTGGTGTCCCCTCCTCCCCTCAGGATGGCGAGCGGGGAAGGTGTAAAATGTACCTGCCCCTTCCTTGTCTAAATGAATAGTCAGTGATCCATACTGATCCATTCATAACTGAAACATAGTAAACTGTGTTCACTATGCTTTAGTTTGTGAATAAATGGGAAGCTCTGCACCGAACTATTCCTGTCCATTCATTCTGTGCTGATGAGGCTGCAGAGATGGAGATGGAGATTGAGCGCTCTGTCCTCAATCTCTTTTCTCTGTCTCAAAGGTGGAACATCAGAGCTCCATTTAGACCCCATTTAGACCCCTGATATCTCACCAAATCCCTCCCAATGGGGATCCTTAAACATTTTTTTAAAAATCTTAAACAAAATTATATTGTAAAAATATTTTAAAAAAATGATAAAAAGGAAAAAAGAAATAACAAAAAAAATATATTGACACTAGTGGTGGAACTACCAGGGTCACAAGGGTTGCACATGTGACCTAGCCCTGGCGTTCCACCACCGGGCCGGGGGTCAGGGGGGCCCTTCATGGTTTCTTGCACAGGGGCTCTGAAGGTCCTAGTTACGCCACTTCTGTACACACTTTATACATGTATGTGCTTCAGAAAGAGCCTGGTTCAACGAAAGCACAGGTTTTCATACATCTGCCCCTCTTAAAGCAGTAAACCGCTGGCTTTTTTATTTTTTTAAAACCTGCAAGGCAATGTCATAATGTGCTAGTATGCATCACATACTAGAACATTATTTGAAAATTACCCTAGAACAAAGCCCTCCAAATGTGCGCTGTCACCGCTGAAGGCACTTCCATCTTCACCAGGCCTTCCTTCCGAGTTCGCAGACTCCGGCTGTGTGAGTGGCCAGAGCTGCCGTTTACGGAACAGGACTCTATATTTACAGTACCTATAGGTAAGCCTTACCTATAGGTAAAAGTCATGCATGGGAGTTTACTCCCACTTTTATACCATATGTAAATACTTACCTACAGTAAACTACATGTAAGTTGACCAATGTACTAAAATTCAGAAAATGTCTTTATGCGGCTGTTGTCTACATACATTATCACGAGCCACATGGAAGGCAAGTCCCTTCTCTGTCCCTCCGGATATGCTCCCGTTCTCCCATTGTGTATTAAAATGCCAACAGATCAGCTCAGAACCATCTGTTCTTTTATTCTCTCCTATTATACAGCCTCATGGGAGGAATTTTTTGTGCATTGTACTTTTGACCCACTTCCTACAGTCTACGATAAATGGATGTCAAGAAGATCCATTTCTGGCAATCTGTAGATGCTAAACGATCCACAGACATAGCATTACTGATACAATGCATGTTACATCTTCCATGATTTATGCAGAAACACTGTTCAAATGTCACATCTGACAATAAAACTTTAACATAAGTTGCCATTGGCAGTGCCATATTGATATTCTCTCTGGCCATGTTGCTGACCTTGTGCCAGTATTGCATCTGAGCTGATCCCCAGACAAATTGCCTACTGAAAAGCTACAATTATTCCCCAGGTAACAAACAGGTCCAGGCAGGTCATTTGTATTAGTAAATTGTATTTGTTCCAGTGAAATTGGAACTCTTTTACACTTGATTAACCTATAAGCTTAACAGATAAGCAAAAAACTGGAGAGGACTTGTACAGAAGAAGCTCATTGTCAACACAGTGGTACATTCTCTGGCAAGATTTCCAGTGATAATATGTGAACCATTTGTGCGGGGTACCATCGTTGTTGGCTATATTTGGAGATGTCATGTGGCCTTGGTGAGGTTTCCTTCTTGCTTATAGACCATTCTACACCATTCTCTACAATGAAATATTGGATCTGGAAAGAGGTCATACATTAGACAATGCCCCCGCTTCCCACTCTTGATACCTGCCCCAGCTCTCTCTGGAAAATATCAGGCCCTTCATGTTACTGCTGCCTACATTGAATACCTAAACTATGTATGTTATGACTGTGCCAAGAAAACTAGTTTCACTAGATAAACCAGGGAGCTGTTTAATGATAAGACCTCTCTACTGGATGAAGGATCTTGAATACCTTTAGGCCCCATGCACACGAGACGCAGATGCAAACTCTGCTGAACGCGTGTTTTAAAAAGCAGAAACCTGCGTTTAAAAACGCGCGTTTGGCTGTGTTTTCATGCCGCGTTTAGATGCGTTTAGACGCGTTTAGACGCGTTTGCGTCTATAAGCATTTGTAAAGATAACATCATACAGACCCTCCCCAAGCTCAGAAAGCATGTATTATTAACTATTTCTGCCATTCTGATCAGAGTGAGCAGCAGAGAGAGCAGTTGTACACTTGCATTTGCCTCTCTTTCTGTGTTTTTTTTTTTTTTTTTTAAATGGATCCCATATTGATTATATGTCAGGAAATGCTCCTGATGTTCTCTTCATGAGGCAGCAATGTCATCGCAAATTTGTATGAGAGGTCCAGAATCAGAGCTTGTCGATATTGGACCCATCCGTTGATGGCACAGCGAATGTCCGTTGGATATTTCACAAACATGTATGCATTTCACAAACATGTATACATCAGTGAGTATATATGCTCTATGAACTATCTAAACTAATTACGACATTTAAAAAAAAATTTCTAGTATTTTTTATGGTTTACCATCATATTTCTGAGTTTTCTGGTCAAAAAAATTGGGTTCCTTTAAAAAGGCTTATAAACGCAAACGCGGCTAAACGCAGGTGCCTGCGTTTAGACGCGTTTAGACGCGTTTAGACGCGTTTTGCGTCTGAAACGTAGAAAAGCAAAGTGTCTGAACGCATTTTTTTGCTTCTGGAAAAACGAGGTTAAACGCAACTGCATAAAAACGGGAAAAAACTAGACTGTGTGCATGGACACATAGGATAACATTGCATGCGTTCAGGTGCAGTTGAAAAAAGTGTCCAACTGCCTCTGAACGCGCGTTTAACTGCGTCTCGTGTGCATGGGGCCTTATAGTCAACAAATTAAATTTAATTGATACACCTTGCAAAGAATACTAATGCAGACACCAACTACAGAGAACATCCACGGTGTAAAAAACGATGGCCAGTAAGGACCATTGGACACTGGCACCAATCAGGACAGATAGACAGTTTATAGTTTTTTTTGTTAGCAGAAATGGACAATACTGTATATCAGACAATGGGGTTGAATTATTAAAGGCAAATAGACTGTGCACTTTGCAATTGCAGTTGCTCCAGTGCTTAGTAAATAAGGTAAAGCTTCACTTTGCAAAGAAAACCCAATGACATGCAAGGAAAATAAAAAGAACATAATTTTTGCTTGCACATGATTGGATGATGGAAGTCAGCAGAGCTTCCCCTCGTTTACTAATTATGGAGCAACTGCCGTTGCCAAGTAGACAGTCTTTTTGTCATTAGTACATCAACTCCGATGGGTAGCTCATCCAATACATGTGCATCAATATGGATATTCAGAGGGTCTGAATATTTTACAGATGAGGGCCTGAACATACCTTACAGAAAAGAGATCAAAAACCATTGACCTCTAAAGTTAAATAAATGGATCTATGGATCTACTCTGTTCTCAAATAATTATATATATATATATATATATATATATATATATATATATATATATATACAGTGGTGTGAAAAAGTGTTTCCCCCCTTCCTCATTTCCTGTTCCTTTGCATGTTTGTCACACTTAAGTGTTTCGGAACATCAAACCAATTTAAACAATAGTCAAGGACAACACAAGTAAACACAAAATGCAATTTGTAAATGAAGGTGTTTATTATTAAAGGTGAAAAAAAATCCAAACCATCATGGCCCTGTGTAAAAAAGTGATTGCCCCCTAAACCTAATAACTGGTTGGGCCACCCTTAGCAGCAACAACTGCAACCAAGCGTTTGCGATAACGTGCAATGAGGCTTTTACAGCGTCCTGGAGGAATTTTGGCCCACTCATCTTTGCAGAATTGTCCTAATTCAGTTACATTAGAGGGTTTTCGAGCATGAACGGCCTTTTTAAGGTCATACCACAACATCTCAATAGGATTCAGGTCAGGACTTTGGCTAGGCCACTCCAAAGTCTTCATTTTGTTTTTCTTCAGCCATTCGGTGGTGGACTTGCTGGTGTGTTTAGGATCATTGTCCTGCTGCAGAACCCAAGTTCGTTTCAGCTTGAGTACACGAACAGATGGTCGGACATTCTCCTTCAGGATCTCTTGGTAGACAGCAGAATTCATAGTTCCTTTTATCACGGCAAGTCTTCCAGGTCCTGAAGCAGCAAAACAGCCCCAGACCATCACACTACCACCACCATATTTTACTGTTGGTATAATGTTCTTTTTCTGAAATGCAGTGTTCCTTCTACGCCATATACTTGGACACACACCTTCCAAAGAGTTCCACTTTTGTCTCATCGGTCCACAGAATGTTGTCCCAAAAGTCTTGGGGATCATCAAGATGTGTTGTGGAGAAATTGAGACGAGCTTTGATGTTCTTTTTGCTCAGCAGTGGTTTTCTCCTTGGAACTCTGCCATGCAGGCCATTTTTGCCCAGTCTTTTCCTGATGGTGGAGGCATGAACGCTGACCTTAACTGAGGCAAGTGAGGCCTGCAGTTCCTTGGACGTTGTTGTGGGGTCTTTTGTGACCTCTTGGGTGAGTCGTCGCTGCGCTCTTGGGGTAATTTTGGGCGGCCGGCCACTCCTGGGAAGGTTCACCACTGTTCCATGTCTTCGCCATTTGTGGATAATGGCTCTCACTGTGGTTCGCTGGATTCCCAAAGCTTTGGAAATGGCTTTATAACCCTTTCCAGACTGATAGATCTCAATTACTTTCTTTCTCAATTGTTCCTGAATTTCTTTGGGTCTTGGCATGATGTGTAGCTTTTAAGGATCTTCTGGTGGACCTTACTGTGTCAAGCAGCTCCTATTTAAGTGATGCCTTGATTGTGAACAGGTGTGGCAATAATCAGGCCTGGGTGTGGCTAGAGAAATTGAACTCAGGTGTGGACAACCACAGTTATAGTATGTTTTAACAAGGGGGGCAATCACTTTTTCACACAGGGCCATGATGGTTTGGATTTTTTTTCACCTTTAATAATAAACACCTTCATTTACAAATTGCATTTTGTGTTTACTTGTGTTGTCCTTGACTATTGTTTAAATTGGTTTGATGTTCCGAAACACTTAAGTGTGACAAACATGCAAAGGAACAGGAAATGAGGAAGGGGGCAAACACTTTTTCACACCACTGTATATATATATATACACACAGTATATACTGACTGTATATAACTAGAATATACTGTATATATAAGACATACAGCATATATGTATTGACTTACAACCTACAGAAAATAGGTGATAAGATTTTTATGAGTAACATATCCCAATTTATTTCTAGAACATCCTCCAGAACTGGATTGTTTTGTCAGCCAGCACCTATAAAGATCCTTTCATTCCAGTTGAATCTTCCTGGAGAAGTATTGCTAATGTCACTACCACATAAACACCCCAGAATACCTCCTCATTAGACCCAACAGAGAAGCAGCACACCAAAAACTCTCAAGAAAGAGCCTGGCAAAAAACTATGCCCAATGAGATTTACCAACTGAATAGGGTAGGCAACTCTGCTATTCCTCCCAGTCAAAAGTTCTGATTTCCAGTTTAACCATCTCAGGAATGGAAAGGTAATTCCCTTTATTGACCAGTCTCAAACCTCTCCTTCTGGAGCATGGGACTCCCCAGTCAGCAATGATGTTTTTGGCCCCATGCCCCTGGTTGTGAGGCTAAAAGCTTACTCGAATATGGGCAACGGTAAATGGTTTGACTGCCTCTAATGAGTCTGCACACTAACGGAGGCCATTGGCTGATCTAACAAGGTGTTTCAGAAAGCTATTTCAGTACTTAGCATCTTTGTATCTGATCATACTTCAGCCTAGCACATCAAAAGATGGTCTGATTGTCTGAACACGACGCTTCGCTTCTCTGGAGTCTGGCTCATTTATTAAATGCTAGTCTTTTATTAGAAGAGTGTATTGGCACAGCCATCTATCCCAATTTGCAGCTACTATATTAGGCTCACAACAGGGCCTTACCCTGGGGCTGACTGCACTACCTATCTGCTTCTATATAAAAAAAAACTGCCCAATTTAAATCGTTATATTATGCTGTTTACATCAGCCAAGGAAAGAATAAGGATTTTAACTCTTTCAAAGCTAACCCTAGCTTGAGCTTGTAGCTCTCATACCAGCGTACCGTTCATATCTTCTGTAATTACATTGGAAAAGCAGGGCTTTAAATAAGATTTTAGTTGTTTCCACTGATAAGCACTGAATTTGGTTGCCATATCTCTCTAGGGGCTCAGATAATACTGAGCTGGTATTTGGAAGAAGACATTGTGCATAGGACATTTTATTTTTGTGTTGAATTATAATGCCACAAGGTCTCTTGTGTTCCCTGTTGCAGGAGTTATTTTAGGCTTACCAGCCAAAAGATGGAACAGGGAAGGAAGAAGAGTTAGTGCTTGCAGTGGCTTTACAGACACCCAATATGTGCTCACATATGCCCCGAAGAGGGGTTTACTAATAATAAAAGTACCCTCATCTACTTTGCAGTGCTTGCTCTTACTATATGGTATACTGTAAATGAGGTTATTAGGCTGTGACAGGTTCACATTAAGCATTTCTTCAAGAAGGCCTGGCTCGCAGTCTCTGCTCTAATTCATCCCAAAGGTATTCTATCGGGTTGAGGTCAGATCTCTGTGGAGGCCAGTCAAGTTCCTCCACCCCAAACTCGCTCATCCATGTCTTTATTGACCTTGCTTTGTGCACTGGTGCGCAGTCATGTTGGAACAGGAAGGGGACATCCCCAAACATGAAAATGTCCAAAATGTCTTGGTATGCTGATGCCCTAATGTGGCGTACACGAGGTCGGATTTTCCGATGGAAAAAGTCCGATGGGAGCTTTTCATCGGATTTTCCGACCATGTGTATGCCCAACGGTCTTTTTCTGACGGAATTTCCGACGGACTTTGAATTGAGAACCCGACGGAAAACCTTTCTATCGGATTTTTCGATCGTGTGTATGCAATTCCGACACGCAAAATTCCGACGCATGCTCGGAAACAATTCGACGCATGCTCGGAAGCATTAAACTTCCCTTTTATAGTGCTGTCGAACGTGTTTTATGCCGCTGTGCTATTGACTGTCGGAATTTGGTGTGATCGTGTGCAGGCAACACGGCTTGAGCGGAATTCCGTCGGAATTCCGTCGGAAAAACCGTCAGAGTTTTTTTCCGACGAGAATTCCAATCGTGTGTACGCGGCATAAGAGTTCCCTTCACTGGAACTAAGGGGCCAAGCCCAACACCTGAAAAACAACCCCACACCATAATTCCCCCTCCACCAAATGATTTGGACCAGTGCACAATGCAAGGACCATAAAGATATGGATGAGCAAATTTGGGGTGGAGGAATTTGACTGGCCTGCACAACTTGACCTCAACCCAATAGAACACCTTTGGGATGAATTAGAGTGTAGACTGCAAGCCAGGCCTTCACATCCTACATCAGTGCCTGCCCTCACAAATGCGCTTATGGAAGAATGGTCAAACATTCCTAAACCTTATGGATAAGCTGTTATAGCTGCAAAGGGTAGGCCCACTCATTATTGAACTTGAGTTGGTCCTGCACTTGAGGTACCCTTTATCGAGTAAGTTGACCACTCATTGACATCTAGTTATTTGATCAACCATTGACATATAGTAAGTTGACCACCCATTAAATAGAGAGTTGACACATATGCATTTGTTATGCCCCTCATTGTTCAAGCTATACTTTGAATGTGCCAGAGGGCTATTTGTTCCTTTCCTTCCTGGCATCTCTTGCCTTTATAAAAGTAACCTGTTTGTAAGACAGACTTCAAACATTAAATCGGAATTATGTTCTGGTATCAAGTTTGAGTTTTGCTATCCAATTCGATTACAGAGCATTTTTCCTGGTCTAAACCCGATTCCCTATAACTGGTTTACAGCTCCGATCAGTTTATAGGAAGAAGGACAAGCTCACAATCATTGCTAAACTGATCAGTTATTGAAGTGGGGGGTGGGGGGGCTCAGAGTGGTACAAGCATCAATAAAAGAGTCAGATCGTGATCACAGACCTGCAAGAGTTTTTTTGAAGAGTTCTACATTTTATAATAGGAGAATTTGCATTGTCTGACTGACTCTCCCCTTCACAGCCAGCCTTGAAGGAGGCAGCCGGGCAAATGGCTCTAGGGATTACAACACCAAGCTTGTACAAAGCTGCTTGGCATGGTAACATCCTTGTTCATAGTCTGAGCTATGAGTCTTTTTTACCCTAGTGCATGCCAAGACGGATCATTTACCATTTAGATATCTGGAAAGTGTACATGACACAGCTTGGGCATACAAGGAAAACAAGCAATGGATCTCATGAGAAGAAAAAAAACTGTGATCCTGTTGCAAACGGTCACCTTCTCCCTTTGCTTTTCTAACATGTGTTCACATGATACCCTATCTTACATGGCAATAGATAAATAACCATTCACAAATCTGCTACTTTTAGACATACTGCCGTAGAAAAGTGGTTGAAGTTTTCTTTGAAAGCTGGAGTTTAGCTATTCATATTTGTTGCATAGTTACATTGTTCCAGCTTATGCCAATGTAATGCTATACCTGTGGGAACCCTGTGGAAGCTGGAAATCACTCTAATGTGGCGTACACACGCTCGGACTTTCCGGCGGGATTGTCCGCCGGACCTAGTCCAGCGGACAAGCCGCCGGACTTTACCTAGCTCTTTCACGAGCGGAGGAGCCCGGCTTTCTTCTTCGTCGCCGCCGCCGCCGTCGTCTGGGGGGACTCGTTCCGCACTGGCACCTTTCAGAGTACACTGCATTTTCTCAATGAATGCACAGCATTCTCCTATTGGATGTGGTGCAGATCCTAAAGTCACCACCACATCTGTCCACCTCATCGAATTAGAGAATGCCTTGCATTTATCAAGAAAATTCCATATGCTCTCTAAAGGGCACCCAGAAGCTAGCAGCAATCACTGTAGTAATGGCGCCTACAATTTCCCGCTTCCACAGGGATCCCATAGGTATGGCACACACATGCTTAGATTAAGTCAAGCTGGACCAATGTAACTATGTGTATACCTAAACTTCAGCATTAAGCTTTTTTTATACATGCTCTTTAATGTAAACCATATAGCTATGTACTTTTCTTTAGTCCGGCTCCAGAAATCTTTACTGGGATCTGTAGGCCCGAACAGCCTTTGCACAATAAAAAGTCCCAACCAGGCCCTGCAACTACCTCACATGCACATTGGTTTTGGTCATTCCTTCAGCAAGTTCTGTACAAAACTGAATGCCTGGGTTCATCATGGCATCTGCTTATTTCATTTTTCATTGTGTGCTTAGGTTAAATTGCCCAGGTGGAAACTGCACTGTAATTTACGGGTTTGCTTTATAGGTGGCCAAATAGGCAGTCTGGAATCCCCTTCTCTAGGCTCTCCTACATTCCCGCTCCATTGCTGGAGATTTGAGAAATGCATGGGACTTCCAGGTACGGTGGAAAGGGCATGTAATTCTCCCCCCTGCTTTACCCGATTGCTTCAGACATATTGCTGTTACATGGATGCAAGGAGAAGATTTATGAGCCCTGTACAGGCTGCAGCTTTAACAAAGTGATACCTTGCACGGGTATCTCAGGGAGCTCTGGAGGTAAGTCATCTTTCTCAAAGTCAAACCTTGCACAGAGATCTTAGGGAGCTCTAGATTCAAAATAGCTTTCATAAAGTCAAACCTTGTGCAGGGATCTCAAAGAGGTCTGGAAGCAAATCATCTTTAATAAAGTCAAACCTTGTGCATTGATCTCAAAGAACTTTGGAAGCAAATCAGCTTTCAAAAAGTCAAACCTTGAGCAGGGATCTCAAGTAGCTCTAGAGGCAAATCAGATTTGGTAAAGTCAAACCTTGCACAGGGATCTCAAGGAGCTCTAGAAGCAAATCAGCTTTCAGAAAATCAAACCTTGGACAGGAATCTCAGGGAGTTTTGGAGGCAAGTCAGCTTTTATAAAGGCACATCTTGCACAGGGATCTCAAGGAGCTCTGGAGGCAAATCAGTACTGCAGGGGAACATGATGAGGTGGTTAAAGCCTGCCTACAGTGCCTTCTACGAAGCAAACCTGTTACTTTGCCTAATATGATCAAAACAAAGGTCCATTTTAGTAAAAAAATGATATAATAAGGTGAAATGTGTTATTTATAGAGTGAGATGAATGAAACTTTCCATGATTTTCTCATATTGATTTTTTTTTTTTGATGTGACAGGTACCTCAGCAGGTGATCAATAATGGTGTACAGAAATAGTCTAAACTCAAAGCAAAATAAACCACATATGGATGATGGATGTGAAAGAGTAAACCACAAACTTAATAGCGTACAATCCTGCTCTGACTTTTGAGACTACATTGTGGGCAACAAAGGCACAAAGTCTCAGGGTCTACAACCCCAATATATGCATTACTCTTTACTCTTATCCATAAAACAGAGAGGCGCCTCATTACTGGGTACCATGGAGAGGTCTTTTGCGTAACTGCATGACTTCAGCCAAAAAGCTGCAAGGAAAAGTTAGAATATCTGTCAGATTTTAATTTCCATCTATATTCTTATATGATTTGATATCTGCATGGAATTCACGTGTGAATTTATAGCTTTTTTTAATTTTTATTTGGGTAGAGTAGAAATGTCTAATGCCGTGTACACACGATGGAAATTCGGCCAGCAAAAGACTGATGGGAGCTTTTGGTTGGAAAATGCGACCGTGTGTATGCTCCATCGGACTTTTGCTGGCCGAATTCCCGCCAGCAAAAGATTGAGAGCAGGTTCTCAATTTTTCGGTCGGAAGAAAGTCCAACAAGCACCAGGATTGTCTCCTACAGATGATTCAGCTGCAGGATCGGGGCACCACCAGTGCAGAGCTTGCTCAGGAATGGCAGCAGGCAGGTGTGAGGGCATCTGCACACACAGTGAGGCGAAGACTTTTGCAGGATGGCCTGGTGCCAAGAAGGGCCGCAAAGAAGCCACTTTTTGCCAGGAAAAATTAGGGACAGACTGATATTCTGCAAAATGTACAGGGATTGGACTGCTGAGGACTGGGGTAAAGTCATATTCTCTGATGAATTCCCTTTCCGATTGTTTGGGGGATCTGGAAAAAAAAAACTTATCTGGAGAAGAAAAGGTGAGCGCTACCATCAGTCCTGTGTCATGCCAACAGTTAAGCATCCTGGGACCATTCATGTGTGGGGTTGCTTCTCAGCCAAGGGAGTGGGCTCACTCACAATTTTGCCTAAGGACACAGCCATGAATAAAGGAATAAAGAATGGTACAAAAACATCCTCCGAGAGCAACTTCTTCCAACCATTCAAGAACAGTCTGGTGATGAACAATGTCTTTTCCAGCATGATGGAGCACCTTTCCATAAGGCAAAAGTGATAACAAAGTGTCTTGGGGAACAAAATATCATAATTTTAGGCCCATGGCCAGGAAACTCCCCAGACCTTGATCCCATTGAGAACTTGTGGTCAATCCTCAAGAGGCGGGTGAATGAAAACCCCCCACAAATTCTGACAAACTCCAAGCATTGATTATGCAGGAATGGGCTGCCATCAGTCCGGATGTGGCCCGTAAGTTGATTGACAGCATGCCAGGGCGATTTGCAGAGGTCTTGAAAAAGAAGGGTCAGCACTGCAAATATTGACTCTTTGCATAAACTTAACGTGATTGTCAATAAAAGCCTTTGAAACGTATGAAATGCTTGTAGTTATACTTCAGTATACCATAGGCACATCTGACAAAAAGATCTAAAAACGATGAGGCAGCAGACTTTCTAAAAATGAATATTTGTGTCATTCTCCACAGGGCTTTACACTGGCTGGAGCCTGTAATGGAGGCAGTAATAGCACAGAAAAAGAAATGTCAGAGGTGCCATGTTGTGTTTGCAAAGTTGGTTCCTATCCAGTGATATATTAAAAGTAACTGTTTTCAAAGTACCATTATGCTTCAGGGATGTTTTAATTGATTACATTTTGCATCAGCCTACAGTTCTGCTTTAAGTATAGCTCTTCTCATGAATGCTCCAATACAAAAGAAAGCCACTTCCATTATTCTGGCTTTTCAGAATGTTTGTTTGTACATCTCAGGGGTGATTGTTAGAGAAAATCGTCATTTTCATAGGAAAAAAAAAAACAAGCATTTAGATGTATTTAGCTATGGATGAACTACTGTATGTTATGTAAACTGTCAAGGTTGTAAATGTACAGAACAGCACCTTACAATACCTATTTTATACTAATATTTATAGTGCTGAGATTTTTCTCTATTTTATAGAGAACACAGAAGCAGGAACACCACTGCCCTATTCTTAATGGAGCTTAAAGTGGTCCTTGCATGAAGCTGTAAGGTCTACTTCTTTTGTAGTGCCCTCCACTATTCAATTAAAATGTAAAGGTCATTTTTATTAAAGCGTCCCTCGGAAGTTCAGCCCCCCTCCTCCTTCCTCCGCCGCCTGGCCAATTAGAAAGTGCAGCGCGCTTCGCGCATACAGCACCAGAGAGCCGATCCGAAAATCGTCTGGGGTACCAACATCGTGGGAACCCTGGACAGGTAATTGTCCTAAAATTAAAAGTCAGCAGCTGCAATATTTGTAGCTGTTGACCTAAAAAAAAATTTTCGCGGGGGGCCCAGATTTCTTCTGTAGCCCCTGGCAGTATAATTATGTCAGATTTTTGCGTCTCAAAGCGGTACAATTATTTTGCATAGAAAATTGGCGTTTTATATTGTAGGTCTGTAATTCTTAGCAATAACACACTTAAATTTGTCCAAACAAGAGTCAAGTAGACATCCCTGCTATGATGAAGTTTGAAACACAAAATCATAAATTATAATATAATAAATAAATATAAATAATTATAAAATATAATAATAATAAAATTCATTTCCCCACGATTCACTATCGCTCAATTCTGCAAGTGTTCTAATTTACTATCACTCTTTTCTAGCTGGTCTAAAACCACTTTTGACATAAAGGGACACTTTTTGGTTGCTATGGACAATCTCCAGTTTCCAGGCAGAAAGAACAATATATATGATATAAAACTGCATGCAGGGCATTGGACAAAGCACTAGTGACAAAAGGGATGTGAAATAATTTAAGATCGTAAGATTACAGTGTACTGTATGTGTTATGATTTTTCACTTTTTTGAATTTGCCATCGTGCTCCGCCCCCGTGCGTCGCTGGCAGGGAACGGAGCTCGGCACAGAGAGGCATCGGGCGGAGGACAGAATCCACGGACACAGCGGGGGGACATCGCAGGATCCTGCGGACAAGGTAAGTATACCGCAATAGGATCCTGCAATGCAATCACGAGTGTGGCTCGGGGTTACCGCTAATGGTGCTGAAATTTAACCCTGAGCCACACTCTGGAAAACAGCCAGGGAGGTAAAACTGATAATTCAACAAATGCATATGTTATATCAATTATAACAAAAGTGGTTACTTTTTTTTGAAAAATACCTTTTTCATAATATATATTGTGAGGCTCGGTTCACACTGCCGTGACCTGAAAGTCGCACGACCTACAGTGCAACTTCAGCTCGATTTGGTGCGACTTTGATGCGATTTGGAGCAACTTCAGGAAATACCTGTGCAATCCTCCTGTAATATCAGATCCAAATCACATCAATTAAGATGAGAATCTGACTTGGAGGCAACGTCCATTAAAGTCTATGGGCACATGTCGCATAGAAGTCGCCTTGAACTAGTATGGGAAACTTTTCTAAAGTCGGAGCGACTTCAGTAGTGCTAATTAAGTCAACTCTCATTGACTGAAATGGTATTTCACATGTCACACGACTTGGGGTCTCACAAGTCAGATCCCAAATTGCGGCAGTGTGAACCGAGCCTCAGGGAAAGAGGCTCAATTGGTATTGGCAGCGGTAAACCATGCATGAGACAGGCACACCCAGGAACAGCCCAAGCAAATACAATTTTCATTGCAGGGGGCTTTGTACAAGTCTATAGCATAAGACAAAAAAAAATCCTGTCTTGTACAATTTTAGTGTTCTGTCAGCACTTAGCCTTTTCACCCAGCAGCAGGTTCCAGCAGCAGAGGGAGAGCTAGTCCTGAGCATCAGTCAGCATATACTGTATACACATATAAAAAAAAGGCCTGTGGATAGCAGAGGCTAACAGTAAGGTAAGCTAGGTAAGATGTGGATATACTGTATATACTGTGGAGGGAGAGAGAGATGGTTGACACTGTCAACAGCATCCAACCAGTTCACGTCCTCACAAGGAGAAGCCCAACCAGGGCTCAGAGGAAGTCAGTTAAACAATGCTGGCCATCAGACTGAGGACTTCTAGTGGCAAGAAAAATATACTACATATAAAATATCTGGATGGAGCTGGAATATTGCAGCAAGAGCTGTTTTTTCTTTTTTTTTCTGCTGAGGTTCTGCTTTAGTGTAAGGATCATTAGTTAAAGCGGTTGTATACCCAGGTAAACTTTTTTTTTTTTTTAAACTACCTGCAAGAGAAAGTCATAATGAGCTAGTATGACTAGCATACTAGCTCATTATGCATCACTTACCTTAGATCGGGGCCCCGACGCCGTCTTCTTCTCCCCCTCCAGCCGCAGCCATCGCTCTTCCGGGTATCGGCGCTCCGGCCAATCACAGCGCCGCTGCAGCGCTGTGATTGGCCAGAGCAGCGAAGACGTCGCTCCGCGCATGCGCGCGGGGCACTTCAACTGCGGTGAGCCGCAGATGTGAATGGGGATTAACCCGTTCTATGCACCGTTGTCTACGGCGCGCATGCGCTGTAGACAACGTTGTAAATCGTTCTTTCCAAATATCTCCTAAACCGTGCAGGTTTAGGAGATATTTCTTGTACCTACAGGTAAGCCTTAATCTAGGCTTACCTGTAGGTGCAAGTTGCAATTTAGGGTATACAACCACTTTAAGTGGTTCAGGTAGTGTTTTATAATACTTGTATAAGCTGTGTTTCTAGTAGGGTCTTAGAAAAAATGATAGATGGGGTAAGGCTATAACATCATGACTGTGCCTCGGCTATGCTCATATTATAATTTATTATGGCAGTCTGGATAGCAACATATAAGCCCCTGTAAAGTGGCAGTGTTCGCACATGGCTGATCAAAGGTGGTTGTATTAATATAGTTACACAGTTATTCTTTTTATTTCTAAAGCTTGTCTCCATATAATGGTGCAACCTTTCTCAACCTTTTTAACAGGGGGGAACCCTTCATAAAACTTTCCAGCCTCACAGAACCCCAACTTGTTAGTAGGTTAAACAGATCATCCCCTAGGGGCCACTGGGGAAATTACAAGGCTTTAGCATCTTCATAGTTACACTTATTTCACGTGGGTTAGCGACACTTTCAGGTCAGAGGCCATATAACACTGCAGATCCTCACAAACACATAGAAGGACTACATCTTTTTTTAGCCAGTGACATCGGTTCATCAGTATTCTTACTTGTCTGGGATAGGCCTCCCTGAAGAGATGAGTTTTCAGGGATCGCCTAAAAGTGGACAGAGTAGGAGATAACCGGATAGGTTGGGGTAGTGAGTTCCAGAGGATGTGAGAGGCTCCGGAGAAGTCCTGGAGATGAGCATGGGAGAAGGAGACAAAGGAGCTAGAGAGCAGAAGGTCTTGGGAGGAGTGGAGAGGACAATTTGGGTGATATTTGGAGATAAGATTGGTGATGTAGCTCGGGGCAGAATTGTAACTGGCTTTGTATGTTTTTGTTAGTGTTTTGAATTTTATTTGTTGGGCAATGGGAAGCCAGTGGAGGGATTGGCAGAGAGAGGTGGCAGATACTGAGCGGTTGGTAAGGTGGATGAGTCTGGCAGCAGCATTCATGATAGACTGAAGAGGAGATAGCTTGCGGAGAGGTAGGCCAATGAGGAGGGAGTTACAATAGTCAAGGCAAGAGATAACAAGGGAGTAGATAGGTTGCTTATACCTCGTTTCCACTGAGCGGATCGGTTTGGGTTGGTTCGGTACGGTACGCTATTTTGAGTGTTTTCATTATTAAATGGGCCCATACAACCGAACCATACCGCACCATCCAGGGTCCTGCTTCAGATATGGGGCCATAGAAAATGGTACAGTACGGTTAGGGCGGAGCTACTGGCATCACACGATACATTCCACTGATTGGCGGACAGAAAAAAAGTCAATGCTCACGTCAAAGCCATTTTTTCTTAACCCTGTATGGCCCCTGGCAGTCCAACTTGCAGTAGAAATGCTCACCTGAATAGGCCGGACCATTCTAACCCTTCCAAACTGTACCGACCGAACCGTTCAGCTCAGTGGAAACGAGACATCTGTGGTGTCAACGGTTAGAAAGGGGCATATTTTGGAGATGTTTCGGAGGTGAAGTCTGAAAGATTTGGACAGTGATTGGATTTGGGGCTGAAAGGACAGGTCAGAGTCCAGGATTACAGCTAGCACCCTGGCATGAGGAGAGGGACTGATGGTTGTATTATTGATCTTGATAGAGAAGTCAAGCTCAGTTTTAGAAAGATTGAGTTTGAGGAAGTGGTGTGACACCAATGCTAATGTGTCAGTTAGTAAGTTAGTAATGCGAGAGGAGATTGAAGGAGTAGAGAGATAGATCTGTGTGTCGTTAGCATAGAGGTGGTACTGGAAGCCATGGGAGTTTATTAACTGGCCAAGGGAGGAGGTGTAGAAGTAGAAGAGAAGGGGTCTGAGGACAGAACGTTGAGGTACCCTACAGAAAGAGGAAGAGGAGAGGAGGAAACAGAGTTATAGGTAACACTGAAGGAGCTCTGTGATAGGTAGGTGTATACATATTGTAGGGCACCTACTGTATAAATCAAAGTTTGGGTTTTTGTATTACTTGCACAGGACACACACCTACGCACCAACAGATCATGCAGAATGTACTAAATACTGTATGTGTCTTGATGCACACATGTCTATTACAGTCCACATTTCCAGCTCAACTAAATACAGACTGGAGACACAAAGGAACATGAGTCTCAGTGTTTTTGTGCCCCTAGGGTCCCAGGCAGAAATTTGCCAGCTTGGTGCAATAAACAACTGCGCGCAAGGGCCTTTAGTCATACTTTATGTCGGAAACGCTGTTATTGTGATTATGGTACAATTGCATCCACTTTTGCTGTGGAATTACAATTAAAATTGGTTACAGTTTTGTCTCAGTTGCTAAAGAGGAATTCATGTTGTTAATTAATTAAGCAGCGGCTGTGAGTAGAGCATTGATCTTGGCGGTATGACAGCGATGGGACAGACAGAGCTTACCTGTTACAGGCACAGAATAATGTGTCAGCAGAGACAGAACGCTTCTGCCATTGTTTATCCAGCAAGGGCTTGGAAAGATTCAGCGGGAACACAGTGGGTTTCTTTGCTTATTATTATTATACATTTCCCCCATAAGGAAAATGCCGGTGTAAAAGCTGCATGAGGCGCATTCACTGAAGATGAAATTTCTTAATAAAGTACAGGAAGAGAGAAACTGAAAAATAAAAAAACGATGTGTGTTCACCACTATGCAATACAAAAGTAGATAATGTGCGCAGTATGGATAATTACCAGCAGATAACAAAAAATAGATTGCATTGCTGCACTATAAATACGACATCCCTTTATTTGTAATATGTCATTCTTCTATACGCACAAATTTAAATAAGAATAATAAAAATCACCCAAAGCCCCAATCGCTATCTGCCAAACACCAAAGGGGAAAATATACATCCCCTGAATCCCATTGAAGTCTGTAATCTATATAGTTCAAAGAAATCTAGTCCTTTAGCCTACAGCCTGACTATAGGCAGTAATAAAACAATTGATATTGCCTCCCCAGCTGATGAATATTGTGCTTGTTGTTCTAGGGCTGGGGTCTCAACATTTTTCAAATATAGGGCCAGTTTACTGTCACTCAAACTATAGGGCAGTGATGGCAAAACCTTGGCACCTCAGATGTTTTGGAACTACATTTCCCATGAAGCTCAACTATACTGCAGAGTGCATGAGCACCATGGGAAATGTAGTTCCAAAACATCTGGAGTGCCAAGGTGCACCATCACTGCTATAGGGGGTCAAGATTGTGGCCAGTGGGGGTAAAAAATATCAAAGGCCCAGCATCAGCAAGAAAAAACATTGGCTCAGGGCTGGTGGTCAGTAGGAGGGGTAGAGCCCCATCATTGGCATTAGTAGGAGGAATAGTGCCCCATCATTGGCATTAGTGGGAGTAGCAGTGCCCCAATGACACTGTCAACAGTGGAAGAAATAGTGCCCTATTGTTGGTGTCAGTGGGAGGAATAGTGCCCCATCATTGATATTAGTGGAAGGATTAGTGCCCCATCATTAGTATCAATGGCAGGACTTATGCCCCACTGTTGGTGTCAGTGAGAGGAATAGCCTGATATCATTGGGTGGAATAGTGCCCCAAGGGCCGGATAAAGGCTAGCAAAGGGCCACATCTGGCCCTCGGGCAGCAGTTTGGAGACCACTTTTCTAAGGCAGTGTTTCTCAACCTTTGCACAATCTCAAAGCAACCCATTCTAAATTACGGAAAACTAAACTAAACATAACCCAGCAACATCCACACTCACAAGACACCCAAAATTAGTGGTTTATTCTTCTAAAGCAAATACACGTTTGCACACTGATACTGACCAAGCCTAAAGAAACCTTATAAGCAAAAAAAAATCTTTATAATAAAAAATTATAAAAAATGAATAAAATGTTCTATTTATGCTTTGTTAACCCTTATACAGAAAACAGAGAACACTGGCCATGTAAAGCATGTACTATTGTTTAATACAAATAAAGCATAATTAATACCCACAAACACAAGAAACTGAAAAGCATTTAAAAAAAATATATCCACTGACCAACAGGAATAGGAACACATAACATCCAAAGTTCACCACCAGCAACAGATTCATGGCTATCAAAGCAAATGCCAAAAATGCCTAATTCATTTCTTGGGCTATACCCCGTTTAATCAAAATCTCGAAAGTACCCTTAGTTTACCCTTAGTTAAAGCTGAACCGACTTTGATAGGCACACTATGAGTTAACTCCAATGAGGTGCATGCCACCTTCTGGACTTATCTCTTTAATTCAAATCTGACAGTTTTATTGTGCATCTGAAGGATAGCTATCACTACACTCTGAGAGGTGAGACCCTGTGTTCTCAGACACAGCATCTCTATCTACCTCTCCCCTCTGCTACCCATTCACAGATGTCAATGTGTTTTGTTCACAAAATAGAAAGGCTTCTGTGAATGGGCAGCAGAGGGGGTGGGATGGGAGCAGCAGCTGTGACTTTGCAGAGAAGGAGCTGAGACCAGAAGGTCCAGCATCGGAGCTTTGGAACTATAGATAGCTATCCTTCTTGGGCTTCATAAAAACTGTCAGATTCAAATGAAAGAGATACAGTGGGGAAAATAATTATTTGATCCCCTGCAGATTTTGTAAATGTGCCCACTTAAAAAGAAATGAATGGTCTATAATTTTTATCATAGGTGTATTTTAAATGATAGAGACAGAATATCAACCAAAAATCCAGAAAAAACACGATACAAATGTTATAAATTGAGTTGCAATCAGCCCTTATTTACTCTTTCCTCCCCTTTTCCCCTTAACAATTATTTTTCTGCTGTTTTTCTGTATTTTTTTTTACAATAATATTTTATCTTTTTTTTGTTCATTTTTGTTTTTTTTTTTCAGTGTTTCAATATAAAGTGCACATTTTTAAAATTCTGTCTTTTCCTTATTTGCCTTTCACTATCATTTCCTATTTTCTGCCTGTCTACTTTCCTTTCTTTTTCTGGATTGTTGTAGATAATGTATGTTTTTTTACCACTGACTATGTATGGGACAGCTAAAAAGCTGGGCGCATTGGGCAATACACGGGTAATTTGATTCCCAAGAAGGGCAGGGTCTATCAAGAGAAGAAAATATAGCCCTGCCCTTCTTGGGAATCAAATTACCCGTGTATTGCCCAGTGTGCCCTGCTTTTTAGCTGCCCCATACAGGCAGATCTAAAAGTTTACATAGACTTAGCCTTTTGCTCCAAACAGTGTGGGCCAAATTAGGTATTAATGATTGAAACAGTATACATTTTACAACTGCCCATTCCCTATTAAATCTACAGCACTGTGTGGCTACCATATTAGTAGAGGTATAGGCTAATGCCAGGCAATTCCTACTCTTCCTAAACCTTGCCCCCTGACAACACCATCAATGCAATTGCAAAATTAGAGTCCTGGCGTGTGCGTATAACACTACAACAGCCATTTTCAACCAGGGTTTTGTTGAACCCTAGGGTTCCTCCAGAGGTTGTCAGAGGTTCCTCCAGCTGTGGCTGATTGATCTTCCATCATATCAATATACTTACATGGGCCAATGCCACTTGGCATAGCCTGCAGCAGGTCACCAATATACTTTATAGCTGTCAGTATGGGTGACATTCTGTCAACCACTGTAAGGCCCCTTTCACACGGACGCAGTCAGTTTAGGCACGTCAAAAACGTATCAGTTCTTATCCGTTGTCTCATCCGTTTTCATCCGTTATCCGTTCCGTTAATGTCCGTTTTCATCTGTCTTTTGTTCCGTTAACATCCGCTTACATCCGTAAATGCACACGTTTACGTCCGTTTTTTCATCCGTTTTTGTATACTTTTTGTTCCATTTATATGTGTGCCTGTGCCTTTAAGAGGTTGAGTTCACAGATAAACACAAAACGGATCTTAACGGATCGGACGTTGACGGACGATGTCCGTCAACGTCAGTTAATATCCGTTTTGACGGATCTGGACGTAGCCTTGTATGTTTAAAAAAATGGATAAAAACGGAAGCGGAGGTTAACTGATGGTGACGGATGTTCATCCGTCTGCCCATAGGAATGCATTGTCGTCCGTCGACGGATGGAAGAAAAACGGATAGACGGTCCGTCCGTGTGAAAGGGGCCTAAGGCAGGCATTTTTTTTCCACTGGCCCCCAATCAGTTGATTAAACCAGGGGTTGCTCGAGACCTGAAAAATATTTTAGGGGTTCCTCTGGGGGAAAAAGCTTCAGAAATGTAGCACTAGAAGAATGGAGGGTGCCTAAGCAAGGCCACATATGTGCTTTAATCCCTCTAAACTGGAATTATAATTCTGAATATACATTTTTTTAGTTACTGATTGCTTTGTCACATTACTGTGATAATAAATCCCTGCTAGACAAACAAACTTTACATTTTAATTATAGATCCGCTTTAACATTTAGATCACAACAACATCTGCTCATGCATTTAAAGCTAGTGAGGGACTCCATTTTCTCATAGACATAAAAAAAAAACCCTGTAAACTTAGGGTGGGTGTCATCCATATGCCCGATATCTCTAGAGATGCTTGAATCAGTCCTGTTATTAATGAAAATAAGGTTGTGTATGTCCAGCGCCTGAGCTAATTAGCTGTGATTAATCACGTAGAGCTCTGCAATTGCATAGTCACAGGCAAATATTTATGAATGTGGTGCATAGATGACTGTGTTGGGACCAATTCTTCTACGTTAACAGATCAACCAGAAGGATTACATCCACAGGAAGTTTTTTATGTGCATGGGGAGCACCATGGAAAATGTAGCTGAACACAGGAAGAAAATCTTAACGTTTATATTGCCTCTTCATGGGGCAAGACCATGTTGGGTAAATCAGGTGTAATAATAGGATTTGCAGGAGTGATTTGAAGGGTTTGTGCTCGTCTTCCAAGATAGGTTCAAGGACAGCCAGTCTGTGACATAGTAAGCTCTTCTATATGTTGCAGATCCTGATGACTTTATGGAAGTAAACACCATCTCCATTTTACAGTTACATTGCCATTAGGTATATAACCACTTATGAGACTATATGCCAGCCTCTCAACTTTTTTAACATGAAGGAACTCTTTAAACAACTTTCCGGTCTCAGAGAACCCCTGCTAATAAAGTGGAGTTCCGGCGGAAAAAAAAAAAAAAAGTCAGCAGCTACAAAAAGTGTAGTTGCTGACTTTTAATAATCGGACACTCACCTGTCCCACAGTCCAGCAATGCGGGCGTACAAAGCCCTGCTCCTCTCCCCCACCCCTCCATTTTTACTGTGGGTGCCTGGCTGTGGCTTCACAGCCGGGCACCAACTGCGTATACGTGAGCCGCGATGCGCGCTGTAAATGGCCGGGCAATCTTCGAGAATGGGTGTGAGTACTTGATATGTATATTACAATTCACTCTTACTTGCAATATATATAGAACTAAACCCCTTCTCTTTAGAGATATCCAACCTAAAGTATTCATTTTTTTTATTACATAAAAAAAAAAATGACATTCGATGGCAGGTGGATGTTACTTGGTTTACCAAAAAAATACTGATACTATCTCGATGGACTATCTTGGTGATATGTGGCCTGCTTCCGTACACTGAGGAATTCCCATGAAAAACCTTGGGATATAAATGTAATAGTCGAGTCAGAAGATTGGAACACCACACCAAAATGTTAAAATCCATAAAAGACGTTTTATTCCAAACATGTAGCAAACTTAACCACTTGCCGACCGGCTCCTGTGGATATACGTCGGCACTTTGAAGATGGATATCTCGGTAACGGCAGCAGCTGCTGCCACAACCGTGATATCCATCTTTTCAGGAGCCGGTCGTGTTTACGATAATGGTGGTCTCTGCGGCGCATTCGCCGCGGGATCTCCGTTATCGGCTGCGGGAGAGGTGCCACCCCCCTCCGCCACTTACCGGAGCCGTCGGCAGCGGCGGAGACGATCGGGTCCTCTCAGTGCCTTGGTATGGAGAAGAGTGAGGGGAAGATGGCCCCCACCCGTCTCCGAACCATAGCAGGGCGGAAGCGACGTCAAAACTTCACTTCCGCCCATAGCGCTTAAAGGCACATTTTTTCAAAGTAATTTTTTCAAATGTCAAAAAAAACATTTTTTTTTATTGCATTTTAGTGTAAATATGAGATCTGAGGACTTTTTGACCCCAGATCTCATATTTAAGAGGACCTGTCATGCTTTTTTCTATTACAAAGGATGTTTACATTCCTTGTAATAGGAATAAAAGTGACCCAATTTTTTTTTTTTTTAAAACAGTGAAATAATTAATAAAATTAAGTAAGATAAATAAGAAAAAAACTTTTTTTTCTAAAGTGATCCGTCCCGACGAGCCTGCACGCAGAAATGAACGCATTTGTGAGTAGCGCCTGCATATGAAAACGGTGATCGAACCACACATGTGAGGTATCGCCACGATCGGTAGAGCGAGAGCAATAATTCTAGCCCTAGACCTCCTCTGTAACTCAAAACATGCAACCTGTTTAAACGTCGCCTATGGAGATTTTTAAGGGTAAAAGTTTGACGCCATTCCACAAGCGGGCGCAATTTTGAAGCGTGACATGTTGGGTATCAATTTACTTGGTGTAACACTATATTTCACAATATAAAAAAAAATTGGGCTAACTTTACTGTTGTCTTATTTTTTTATTCAAAACAGTGAATTTTTTCCCAAAAAAGTGCGCTTGTAAGACCGCTGCGCAAATACGGTGTGAAAAAAAAGTATTGCAATGACCGCCATTTTATTCTCTAGGGTGTTATAAAAAAAACAATATAGAATGTTTGGGGGTTCTAAGTAATTTTCTAGCAAAAAAAATGTTTTAAACATGTAAACACCAAAATCTCAGCTAGTCCTTGGTTAATAGCCAAAAAGTTTTGGGGTCCACATTTTACCCCCTTAACCAGGGTGTAAGACAACCTTTCTCAACCTTTTCAACACTGAGGAACCCTTGAAATAACTTTCCAGCCTCAGTGAACCCCTGCTAAAATTACTATATCCACAACTCATGATACATTAGTGTAATGGTCAGTGGGAAGAATGCGCCTTATACTTATGGTCATTGGTAAGAATTACCCCCTTACAGATAGCTAAAAAGATCAATGGTGTCATTGGCAACTTATCTGAAAGGTAGAAACTACTCATTGCTCATGGAACCCCTAGCAACCTCTGGAGAACCCTAGGATTCCATGGAACCCTGGTTAAGAAACCTTGGCTTAAGAGAACGGCTGTTAGGACTATTGATAATATTTGGAAATTCTTATATTAAAGAGTCGCTGTCCCCTTCAGCAGCTGGTATGTGTTGCCAACATGCGTTGACTATTGGTTTTACTATGTGTTTGGAATAAAACCTCTTTTATGGTTTTCAACATTTTGATGTGGCACTCCAACCTTCTAATCCAACTATTAGCAAGAAAAACTGACAGGGACTCTAATGTATTCAAAGTGTAAAAAGTTTTAGTTTTAGATATATTTAAAAAAAAATTCCGGGATAAGCCTAACTACTCCTAAAACTCCTCCCTCCCAATCCTAACAACCATTCTAATTAACAAAAATATAGAGTAGATGAGAGGAAGAGCTCCCAATGAGAGGCCTTCTACAAATTAGACACAACGTGTCCGGTACCACATCCTAAGAAAGAACTTGCACATTCTAATTAACCTGAGCAAGAAAGATTTGCACAATTCCCTATTTTCAGCTCTTTCTAGTCCAGTCATGTCATCTCCAATGTGTCAGCCATCAGTGACTGCAGGGTTAAGTAGAGAGAACACTCGACAATGTCTAGTAAAGCCTGGGAGTGGTGATGTCACCCATAGGTTCCTATGGCCCATCCGTTGTCAGCGCTCCCTCCTCTTCCCACTAGCTGACACAGGGTAGCCAGATCATGTGAAAATAGGTAAGTATACAGATCTTTTTTCCATAGGTTAGTTAGTATAGGTTTGTTAGCTTTATCCTGGAATTCTACTTTAAATTTGAATTATGAGCGAGCCAAAAAGATAACACCATCCTCTGAAGTGGGATCTCAGACACCCGAATAGCCGATTTAGTTATTTTCTTAATACAAGGATGAATGAAACCCTAAGGCCATTAAAACTGAGCTGACAGATCTTAGTAAACACACCTAAATAATGCTAATTAAATGAGATAAACATTGGCTAAGTCCATAAAATGTTGCCGCTGTCCCAGGTAATTAGCAGTGAAACCCACATGGCCGGGTCCTCTTATTTACTTAATGCAAATATATTCTGTCACTTGAATTAATTGCAGCTAGTTAACACAGAGACACATAATAGAGTATAATATAAATACTTTATAGAGCACAACGAAAGTGAAAGAAAGTGAATTTACGACCAAAATGTTTTTTCGTTTCAGATAGAGTAAGTAAGGTTTTAATCACTGTCTCCAGTGGAGAGATTCACCATCACTTATTCGCCTTATGAGCAGTGTTAGGAATATGAGGACCTAATCAGCAATAAAACCTTCTCAGTACTCCCAACTCATTCCTACTCAAAAGAAGAGACGTGATATTCTTGCTATCTGTGTCCCCACTAGAGAGACCTTTCTTCTCCACCGCCTACTGAAGTTCTGGCATTTGACTGTTCAGTACTTGTGGATGAGGCTTGATGGTTTTGTCAGAAATCAAAGCTAAAGCTGTACAGCCAGGATCTAGAATGCAAAGGTCTCCATTAGGGATCAATGTTAAAAAACAAACACCAAAAATTGCAGATGCTGTATAGTGCCCAAGCTGCAGCACTGTAACCTTAATATGTACATGTGTCCAGACTATAGATATTAAAGAACTTTTATATTCATATCAAGCAGTAAAGGAGTTTAGAAGTGTGTTTCAAGCAAAAATATCCTTGGACAAAAACATTTAAAAACCTTCCATGGTATGTTAACGATTTGCAGTCTTTGCTGTTGTGTAGCAATTACCTGATGATTCTGCCAATTCCCTTTTGATAATGCCAGTTCCATTGCAGCCAACAACACTATATCGATACCATGTAAATGAATAGTGCCTCAGTTGTTGGTATCCAGAAGCTTTACAGGTTAATTGTTCATGCTTCCTTCAATGTGTTGTAATACAGGAGGAAGCTCCAACTCCAACCATTGCTTTGTGCATAAAGCTCCTCCGTTTCTTATTAATCATGCTTCCTCAGTAGGGATGAGCCGAACACCCCCCCGTTCGGCTCGCACCAGAACCCGCGAACGGACCTAAAGTCCGTGCGAGCTTTAGAACCCTATTAGTTATAATGGATGCGAACGTTCGAAATCAAAAGTGCTAATTTTAAAGGCTAATATGCATGTTATTGTCATAAAAAGTGTTTGGGGACCTGGGTCCTGCCCCAGGGGACATGTATCAATGCAAATTTTTTTTTTTAAAAAACGGCAGTTTTTTCAGGAGCAGTGATTTTAATAATGCTTAAATTGAAACAATAAAAGTGTAATATTCCTTTAAATTTCGTACCTGGGGGGTGTCTATAGTATGCCTGTGAAGGGGCGCATGTTTCCTGTGCTTAGAACTGTCCCTGCAAAAAGTGTAATTTTTGCAGGAAAAAAGCTATTTAAAATCACTCGCGGCTAATGTGAATTGACGGCTCCCGTAACACAGAGAACAGTCATTCATTGAAAGTCAAAAAATTAAAAAAAAAAAGCGTGGGGGTCCCCCCAAATTCAATAACTAGGCCCTTCAGGTCTGGGATGGATATTAAGGGGGACCCCAGCCAAAAAAAAAATGGCGTAGGGTCCCCCTCAAAATCCATACCAGACCCTTATCCGAGCATGCAACCTGGCAGGCCGCAGGAAAAGAGGGGGGGACGAGAGCGGCCCCCCTCCCACCTGAACCGTACCAGGCCACATGCCCTCAACATTGGGAGGATGCTTTGGGGGTCTGAGACCCCCAAAGCACCTTGTCCCCATGGTGATGAGGACAAGGGCCTCTTCCCCACAACCCTGGCCGGTGGTTGTGGGGGTCTGCGGGCGGGGGGCTTATCGGAATCTGGAAGCCCCCTTTAACAAGGGGACCCCCAGATCCTGCCCCCCCCTGTGTGAAATGGTAAGGGGGTACAAAAGTACCCCTACCATTTCACCAAAAAGTGTCAAAAATTGTAAAAATGACAGGAGACGGTCTTTGACAATTCCTTTATTAAAACCTTCTTTCTTCTTTCTTCATCCTTCGGTTTCTTCATCTTCTCCTTCCGTCATCTTCTTCCATCTTCTTCTTCCATCTTCTTCTTCCTCCGATCTGCTTCTTCTTGTGCTGGTCTTCTCGTCCTTCTCGTCCGGCATCTTCTTCCATGGCGTCGGCGTCTGTTCTTCTGTCGGGCCGCTCCTCGCAATGGGAGGCTCCCGCTGTGTGAGGCTTCGTTCCGTCTGACAGGTCTTTTATAACGGAGGGCACTTGGTGACCCTGCCCCCCTCTGACGTCATGGGGAAAGCCATAGGGAATTCCCCATGACGTCCCCGTGCGTCATAGGGGGCGGGGTCACCAGGTGCCCTCCGTTATAAAAGACCTGTCAGACGCAGCGAAGCCTCACACAGCGGGAGCCTCCCACTGCGAGGAGTGGCCCAAGAAGAGACACCGACACCGACGCCATGGAAGAAGATGCTGGACGAGAAGGACGAGAAGACCAGCGCAAGAAGAAGCGGATCGGAGGAAGAAGATGATGGAAGAAGAAGATGGAAGAAGATGCCGGAAGGAGAAGATGAAGAAACCGAAGGATGAAGAAAGGAAGAACAGAAGAATGAAGAAAGAAGATTTTAATAAAGGAATTGTCAAAGACCGTCTCCTGTCATTTTTACAATTTTTGACACTTTTTTGGTGAAATGGTAGGGGTACTTTTGTACCCCCTTACCATTTCACACAGGGGGGGGCCGGGATCTGGGGGTCCCCTTGTTAAAGGGGGCTTCCAGATTCCGATAAGCCCCCCGCCCGCAGACCCCCACAACCACCGGCCAGGGTTGTGGGGAAGAGGCCCTTGTCCTCATCAACATGGGGACAAGGTGCTTTGGGGGTCTCAGACCCCCAAAGCATCCTCCCAATGTTGAGGGCATGTGGCCTGGTACGGTTCAGGCTGGAGGGGGGCCGCTCTCGTCCCCCCCTCTTTTCCTGCGGCCTGCCAGGTTGCGTGCTCGGATAAGGGTCTGGTATGGATTTTGAGGGGGACCCCACGCCATTTTTTTTGGCTGGGGTTCCCCTTAAAATCCATCCCAGACCTCAAGGGTCTGGTATGGATTTTGAGGGGGACCCTACGCCATTTATTTTATATCCATCCCAGACCTGAAGGGCCTGGTTATTGAATTTGGGGGGTCCCCCACGCTTTTTTTTTGTTTTTTATCAATGAATGACAGTTCTTTGTGTTACGGGAGCCATCAATTCATTAGCCGCGGGTGCTTTTAAATAGCTTTTTTCCTGCAAAAATAACACTTTTTGTGTAAGGTCCTCTGTTTCAGCCCCTCCGCATCAGCCCCTCTGCATCAGCCCCTCTTTCCCTCAATTGGACTTTGGCGGTCAATGGAAAATAACCCTGTCTGTCCGGACAGATAATCAGACACCATACACCGTATGAGGTTTGGAAAAAGATGCCTTTACTTCCGTTTCACAGAGCATATACAATACAAAAAAAAGGGGAAGAACGCAATTGAACAACCAATCACATTCAAGCATTTAAGCATTTTGTTATACAATTCAATATTGATCTGCAAGATTCATGATATTTCTTCTTTCGGACTCAACATAATATTTACTCTAAAAAATGTCTCACGCAATATATGTCCTTGATAAGATTCTCGGTATGTTTTGATAATATAGCCTACTTGTTATGGGAAGCAGACACGTTACTAGAAGCCATGAGAACTAAAACTTGTTATGGAAATGTGTGAGTGTGAGATAAACAGAATTTACAGTGAGTTTCTACAGAAAAACAGAAAAACATCTTTGTTACAATACTATTAAATCTTGAAGGGTAACTCTACACTTCCCACGTTTCCTTACAATCCCTCCTTTGATCATAGGAGACTTTAAGAAGTCTCCGCTGATCACTCATTGTACCACCTATATCCTGCCTTTAACATGGTCATGGCTGTTTCAGACTTATCAACTAGGTTCTTTGATTTTGCTACTTTACTTATCAGGTAGAACACCAATTTGATTGTCACATAAACGGCCAGAGCTAAAATAAGTATCATGAGGAGTATCATACCCGCTTTCTTGAAGAAATTCATAATGTTTTCCCAAATAGAACCGAACCATCCTCCTACACCTGAAAAGGGATTCCATGAGTGGCATTCATCCATGAATCCATTAACATCCCAAATCAATCTCCTTTGTGAGGGCATTGATTGTATACGCCTACCCCACCGAAGCATGCAAAAATTTTGTCCCACCAAGTGATTAATTCCCTCTTGTGTCTGCCAAATTCAAGGTGACTGTGGGCAGGTTTCATGGACACAAGTGTGTCTGACCCTGTGGTCCCCAGTTCTAAGCACAGGAAACCTGCCTTCACAGGCAACCTATAGACACCCCCCAGATGTGATACTGCAATGCTGTACTAACAGCACGCACACACAAATCCCCAGAAATAGAGCACATATTCTCAGCAGTCAGCAGCACACTGACACGCTGACACTGAAACACAATATGCGAGGCCGCCGCCGCGGCGGCCTCTTATACCGTGGGGCGTGTACTAAAGCCTCTGAGCTATAATTGGCTACAGGCATCCTGCCTGTAGCCAATTATGGCTCTCCTCGCTGCCGGCGCTGTGATTGGCCAAGCATGCGGGGTCACAGTGCATGCTTGGCCAATCATCAGCCAGCATTGCACTGCGACTGGCGCAATGCATTGCGGGCCGCTCGCATCACAGGAATGTGATGCGAGCGGCCCAAATAGTTCTGGGCTCGCCGAACGGGCGAACGCCCGATGTTCGATTCGAACATGGGTTCGAATCGAACACCGGGCCCATCCCTATTCCTCAGATGCATTGTAATACTGGAGAAAGTTCCAACTGTGCTACTTTGCACTGCCTCTAAATCTGGTTTGCTCCTCATTATTCATGCTTCCTCCGATGTGTTGTAATACTGGAAGAAGCTTTGACTGTGTTACCTTTGCATCGCACCTAAAGCTCCTCGGACTCCTCTTGTTATTTAGGCTTTGGCCAATGACTTATAATACCGGAGATGGTGCCTTTGCACTGACCCTAAAGCTCCTCCACTCCTCCACATTATTCATGCTTCTTCCAATATGTTGTAATACTGGAGGAAGCTCCAACTGTCCTACCTTTGCTCCTGCACTCCTCCTTATTATCCATGCTTCGTCCAATGCATTGTAATACTAGAGGAAGCTTTGCTGAGCTGCCTTTGCACTAACCATAAAGCTCCTCCGCTCCTCATTGTTCATGCTTCGTCCAATGCATTGTAATACTAGAGGAAGCTTTGCTGAGCTGCCTTTGCACTAACCATAAAGCTCCTCCGCTCCTCATTGTTCATGCTTCGTCCAATGAGTCGTAATACTGGAGGAAGCTTTGCTGTGCTGCCTTTGCACTGACCCTAAAGCTCCTCCGCTCCTCCTCATTACTCATGCTTCTTCTGATGTGTTGTAATACTGAAGGAAGCGCCAATTGTCCTACCTTTGCTCCACCTCTAAAGCTCCTTCGCTCCTCCTAATTATTCATTATTAATACTTCCTCTAATGTGTTGTAATACTGGAGGAAGCTTTGACTGTGCTAAATTTGAATTGCCCCTAAAGCTCCTCTGATCCTCAATATTCCTGCTTTCTCCAATGCATTGTAATACTGGAAGAAGTTACAACTGCGCTACCTTTGCACTGCCCTCTGCTCCTCCTCATATCCAAGCTTCCTCCGATGTGTTTTAATACTGGAGGAAGCTTTGATTGCGTTACCTTTGCATCGCCCCTGATCCTCCTCAATATTATTATTATTATTATTCAGGATTTATATAGCGCCAACAGTTTACGCCTCGCTTTACAATATAAAAAGTAGACAACACAGTTATAATACAATAAAATACAAGAGGATTAAGCGGGCCCTACTCAGAAGAGCTTACAATCTAATAGGGTGGGGCAGGTGGTACAAAAGGTTGTAACTGTGGGGAATGAGCTGATGGAAGTGGTAGAAGATTAGTTGGAGATGTGATAGGCTTTCCTGAAGAGATGAGTTTTTCAGGGATCGCCTGAAGGTAGCAAGAGTAGGGGATAGCCAGACCCGTGGAGATAGCGTGTTCCAGAGGATAGGAGAGGCTCTGGAGAAATCCCGTAGATGAGCATGGGAGGAGGAGACGAGAGAGCTTGGGAGTAGGAGGTCTTGAAAAGAGCAGAGAGGACGTTTGGGTGATATTTAGAGACAAGGTTGGTGATGTAGCTCGGATATTCATGCTTCCTCCAATGCATGGTAATACTGGAAGAAGTTCTGACTGCGCTATCTTTGCACTGCCCTCTGCTCCTCCTCATATGCAAGCTTCCTCCGATGTTTCGTAATACTGGAGGAAGCTTTGACTCTGTTATCTTGCACCGCCTTAATGCTCCTCCTCATTATTCATGCGTCCTCTTGCACTATCGCTGGCTACACATTGTTGATGTCTACATCTCCCCCGAATTAGAGATTCACGTGGCTGCAGTGAAGAATGACCTCTGTCAATGTCATTCTGCACCACTGCTACGTAAAGTACTCATTCATCTAGAAATGTACACATCAACAATAAGTAGGCAGCAGCGCAGGAGCAAAATGATTTCAGCCTTCAGTCATTCAGAATGACCAAACACTGAGGTCATTCCATGCTGCCGTTGTGCCTACATAGTGTTTATGTTTAGAGCAAATCACTATATCCATTTATTCTGTATATATGTAAATGTTCAAACAAACTTTTTATACGCATACAATATAAAATACGCTCAAAACTGGAGGGGCGAACATTTTTCTTGCTTTGGTTTAAACAGGAAATCACTACAGACCAAAAAAGTGAATGTGAATGGGCCAAGATTAAACAGTATTGCTGTGTTTAGATCCATATACATTATGGATCTGAATGCTGTATATTGTTTACACCTGTGTATGTGAGCCCTTAGAAACACCCGCTATGTGCTTACTGTAGAGCAGTGGTCTCCAAACTTTCTAAACAAAGGCCCGGTTTACTGTCCTCAGACTTTATTAGGAGGGACGGATTTTGGCCATCAGGAGTACAAAATGTCCCATCGTCAGTTGGAGTATACAATCCCCCATCATTGGTGTCAGTGGGTGGAATTGTGCCCCATCATTGGTGTCATTGGTAGGAATTGTGCTCCATCATTGGTGTCATTGGTAGGAATTGTGTCCCATCATTGGTTTCATTGGGCCCCATTGTTGGTGTCATTAGGAGGAACTATGCCCCATCATTGATGTCATTGGTAAGAATTGTGCCCCATCATTGGTTTCTTTGAGCCCCATTGGTGGTGTCATTGAGAGGAACTGTGCCCCATCATTCATGTCATTGGTAGGAAATGTACCCTATTGTTGTCATTGGGAGGAAATGTGGCATTAATTGGTGTCAGTGAATAAAATAGCATCCCAAGGGCCGGATGAAAGCAAGCAAAGAGGCAAATCCGGACCCTGTGCCACGGTTTGGAGACCACTGCTGTAGAGGGCTAGCAGGCTGCCAAGCTTCCATTGTTATAGAAAAAAAAATAAGATATTAATCAAATTTTAAACTTAATTTATCCACGATGCTTATAGATATAGAGATGAATTAGGGCATGTTTTAAAGCACTTGTACTGCTTGTTCAGAATATGTAAATACTTTAGTATGCATGTAGGTAGTCTGCTCACATACAGTTAACTGTGACAGGTCTTGCTGGCTGAGAGGAGAAGTGGGTCTACAATTGTATCATACTTACTTTCTCATGCAGAAATGTCATATTATATTCAGAATGTGCTTTTGTGTTTTCCTGCTGTTTCATGAAATCTTTTTGAGGCTCTAACTGTTCTCTAACTCATCTTCAGCAGCCATCTTGGAGAAGCCTCATGTTCTGATTGGTACCAAGATCTCTCAAGATTTTATCGACCATTTTCTTTTTTTTATGCTTCCATATAAAAGAGAGCCCAGCCACCATTTTGAGAGACATGTGTGTTGAATGAGTGAGGGAAAAGTATACTGCCTGTGAGGGAAAGCTAGGCCTTACTCAGGGAGAGTGTTCCAGCCTACAGGGACAGAACAGGGTTCCTCAGGAGTCCTGCCTATGAACACTGCTGCATCTGTGGAACCTGCTTATGGACAGAAGCCTATGGCAAGTAATCAAGATGTGCCATGTATACCACTGATGTGCCTGAAGAGAGGAATAATAACTACAGTGCCAGTTTACTGCGCTGCATTTTGTATCTTTGGTGAATGGACTGTGAATCTGTGCCTTATATGCTAACAAGAGAACTGTTTACTCCACTTTTGTAAATATCATTTTCCACTGTTTCTTATCTGGCAATTAAAGTTACTTCATTTACAATACCACGCAGTGTGTTACCCTCTATAATACAGCCACGCTAATTCCCGCACTTACATGCATAGTCTGGGCACAGGTTTAATTTAAAGCAGCTCTGTTGTTACCAAAATAAAAAAAGATGTCCGCTCCAAAAGAAGGTTTATACTCACCTGTCCTATTGCCCGTTTCAAGGACCATCGCTATCTTTCAGTCTTTTAGGGCTACACACTCTGGCATTATCTTTAGCATCCAGCGATGCTGGATATATTGGATGCCTATGCTCCTGCCATAAGTTGCGGTTCTGTCCTTACACCCTTATGTCACTTCAGCACATAGCAAGGACATAATGGATGGTAGCTCAGTGTGCAGCAAGGAACATTCAACACACCTAGAAAGTGACGGATGCTAAAAACTCTACCAAAGGGCGTAACTCTGCAGGAGAGCAATAAATGGACACAGAGTGTTTTTTTTTTTTTTCTGTTTAATCAGGTACTTTTTATTAAAGATTTAAAGTATGCACAACTTGTTCATGTTCATAGAACGTTGCAGCATTACAATCAGACAGTAAGTATAATAGACACAACTTTACATCGTTATGTGTACAACACAACTTTAACTTCTTCAGATCCACGATATAGCCGAATGACGGCTACAGCGCTAACCTACTTTGCTGGGAGGGCGCCAATAGACGTCCTCCCGTGCTCGAGCGGCCTGAGCGCCACCCTGCAGGGCGTGCGCGGTGCGCTCTGTGATCAGGCGAGTCTATGAGACTCGGCTGATCAAAGATCAGAGTAAGGGGTCGGTCCCGCCACTTACCACATGATTAGCTGTCAGCCAATGACAGCTGATCATGTGATGTAAACAGAGCCGGTAATCGGCTATTTTTTCTCCTCGCGCTGATAGCATGAGGAGAAAAGCAAAAGCCTATCACCGGCTGCTGTCAGAGGGACATCGGTCCCGATCAAGGAAAGCTCCTGCCAGCTCATCTGTGCCACCTGCCAGTGTCACCTACCAGTGCACAACAGTGCCGCCTACCAGTGCCCACCAGCACCACCTACCAGTGCCCACAGTGCCACCCATCAGTGCCCACAGTGCCACCTATCAGTGCCCACAGTTCCACCTATCAGTGTCACCAATCAGTGCCTCATCAACAGTGCTGCCCATTAGTGTCACCTACCAGTGTCCATCAGTGCCATCTATCAGTAACACCTATCAGTGCCCTTCAGTGCCCATCAGTGCCACCCATCAGTGTCATCTTATAAGTGGCCATCAGTGCCGCCTTATCTGTGCCCATCAGTACCTACTTATCTGTCCCCATCAGTGCTGCCTTATCTGTGCCTATCAGTGACCATCAGTGCAGCCTATCAGTGCCCACCAGTGCAGCCTATCAGTGACCACCAGTGCCATCTCATCAGCGCATATCAATGAAGGAGAAAAATTACCTGTTTGCAAAATTTTATAACAAACTGTGAAACGTGATTTTATTTTTTTTCAAAAATTTCCATCTTTTTTGTTTGTTTAGCAAAAAATAAAAACTCTAGCTGTGATTAAATACCACCAAAAGAAAGCTCTATTTGTGTGAAAAAAATTATAAAAATTTAATTTGGGTCCAGTGTTGTATGACTGCGCAATTGTCATTCAAAGTGCGTCAGCGCTGAAAGCTGAAAATTGGTCTTGGCGGGAGGGGGGGGGGGGGGGGTGTTTAAGTGCCCAGTAAGCAAGTGGTTAAAGAGGGGCACAGCATGTTTACTATCACCACTGAAGTGAGGGACCTTCGCTTAGGGTGGTGGGGGTCTGCTGATTATGCTGAGATACCTATTACTGGTTACAATACTTAAAGACCTTTTACATTGTAAAAGCTCTCTGAAATATTGGCAGATATGCCTTAGCTTGGCTGCTAATCCTCCCTGTGAAGCTGTTATCTCAGAGGCCTTTCCTCTTGTAATAAAGGCTGGTAATGTGATTATGACATCTTTGCCATGTTAATCGTAAGTGATAAGTTCTGCTACAGAAAGACAGCTGGCCTGCTCTGGCTGGAAACTCCTGAACTTTCTGTGCCCTTGAGTCTGCGATTTCCCTGACTGATGCCAACTAGTGCTGGCATGTAATATACACAATTATATTTTATGTTTGTAGTACACCCCACATAGAAGCTGCAGATGAACAGGCATCCCCCACTCCTGCACAGCCAGGCACATTGAATCTTACAGGCACGCAGAGTCAGAAAACAGTCTTTGAACTTGAATAGGGATAGGAGGTTATGGGATGCCCACTTGATGGCGATTATAACTTCAGGGACATCTTCATATACAGTGGTGTGAAAAAGTGTTTGCCCCCTTCCTCATTTCCTGTTCCTTTGCATGTTTGTCACACTTAAGTGTTTCGGAACATCAAACCAATTTAAACAATAGTCAAGGACAACACAAGTAAACACAAAATGCAATTTGTAAATGAAGGTGTTTATTATTAAAGGTGAAAAAAAATCCAAACCATCATGGCCCTGTGTGAAAAAGTGATTGCCCCCCTTGTTAAAACATACTATAACTGTGGTTGTCCACACCTGAGTTCAATTTCTCTAGCCACACCCAGGCCTGATTATTGCCACACCTGTTCACAATCAAGGCATCACTTAAATAGGAGCTGCTTGACACAGTAAGGTCCACCAGAAGATCCTTAAAAGCTACACATCATGCCGAGACCCAAAGAAATTCAGGAACAATTGAGAAAGAAAGTAATTGAGATCTATCAGTCTGGAAAGGGTTATAAAGCCATTTCCAAAGCTTTGGGAATCCAGCGAACCACAGTGAGAGCCATTATCCACAAATGGCGAAGACATGGAACAGTGGTGAACCTTCCCAGGAGTGGCCGGCCGCCCAAAATTACCCCAAGAGCGCAGCGACGACTCATCCAAGAGGTCACAAAAGACCCCACAACAACGTCCAAGGAACTGCAGGCCTCACTTGCCTCAGTTAAGGTCAGCGTTCATGCCTCCACCATCAGGAAAAGACTGGGCAAAAATGGCCTGCATGGCAGAGTTCCAAGGAGAAAACCACTGCTGAGCAAAAAGAACATCAAAGCTCGTCTCAATTTCTCCACAACACATCTTGATGATCCCCAAGACTTTTGGGACAACATTCTGTGGACCGATGAGACAAAAGTGGAACTCTTTGGAAGGTGTGTGTCCAAGTATATCTGGCGTAGAAGGAACACTGCATTTCAGAAAAAGAACATTATACCAACAGTAAAATATGGTGGTGGTAGTGTGATGGTCTGGGGCTGTTTTGCTTCTTCAGGACCTGGAAGACTTGCCGTGATAAAAGGAACTATGAATTCTGCTGTCTACCAAGAGATCCTGAAGGAGAATGTCCGACCATCTGTTCGTGTACTCAAGCTGAAACGAACTTGGGTTCTGCAGCAGGACAATGATCCTAAACACACCAGCAAGTCCACCACCGAATGGCTGAAGAAAAACAAAATGAAGACTTTGGAGTGGCCTAGCCAAAGTCCTGACCTGAATCCTATTGAGATGTTGTGGTATGACCTTAAAAAGGCTGTTCATGCTCGAAAACCCTCTAATGTAACTGAATTAGGACAATTCTGCAAAGATGAGTGGGCCAAAATTCCTCCAGGACGCTGTAAAAGCCTCATTGCACGTTATCGCAAACGCTTGGTTGCAGTTGTTGCTGCTAAGGGTGGCCCAACCAGTTATTAGGTTTAGGGGGCAATCACTTTTTCACACAGGGCCATGATGGTTTGGATTTTTTTTCACCTTTTAATAATAAACACCTTCATTTACAAATTGCATTTTGTGTTTACTTGTGTTGTCCTTGACTATTTTTTAAATTGGTTTGATGTTCCGAAACACTTAAGTGTGACAAACATGCAAAGGAACAGGAAATGAGGAAGGGGGCAAACACTTTTTCACACCACTGTATACAACTTTAAGTGCTTCAGGCATTGCTAGCCCACCTGGCTGCAACTTCCTATTTCACCAGCCCTCCTGGCTGTTTCTTCACCAGCCCAACCAGCTGACTCTCTATACCAGCCCACTTGGCTGACTCTTTACCAGCTCACCCGGCTGACTCTATACCAGCCCACCCGGCTGACTCTTCACCAGCCCACCAAGCTGACTTGCTGGAGATATCTCAGGGAAAGGTAGAAAACTTAAGCCCACCACTGTCTTCAAGGGACACTGGCTATATGTGTTGAATTACTCACTCTTTCCTCTCTTTGCTCCCGTGCTTCTAGGAAAGCCTCCTCCCTTTGTTTCTATTGCAAGATTCTTCCAGCACCCGAGCCCCGGTACACGGCAGGACACCCCCCCCCCCCAGACTAGGGCGTACCCCTCAGGGCCACCAACAGCCTCCTCAACACTGCATCTATATCTTCCACCCGACTTCCCTTGCTGGCATAGCCCATGTCTATTTATGGGGTTGTCTCTTCCCTCTGCCAGCCCACCACTGGGGATTGGCCGAGGTGCCATAAATATTCATGGCAGCTTCTCCTAGTGAACCCTGACCCAATTTAAGACTCAGTCACAGACTGTAACATGAGTCAGGTACATTTTCCTACTTTGCCACTACAAGTAGCACACACTAGAGGGGGCTACATGTTATAATCACATCAGGGTATTCAGGATGCTACTTTTATTTATTTTATTTTTATTCAGTATGCAGGCCACATCATATATTTTACAAATAATCAAAGTCTTCAAAATAAAATCTGTTTTATAGAGAGGCCCATCAGAGCCTACCGTTATGTCCAGGAGTGCCCATCAGTGTCCCCCTTACATCCAGTAGTTCCCAGGAGAGTCCCCTCTTACATCCAAGTGTGACCATCAGCAGCCCCCCTTTACGGCCATGTGTGCCCATCAGTGTCCCCCTTACATTTATGTGTGTCCAGCAGAGCCTCCCCTTACATCCAGGAGTGCCCAGCCAAGTCTCCTCTTACATCAATGTGTGCACTGCAGAGTCCCCCCCTTAGCTTTACAGGTGCAGAGCAGAAGGAGCTGAAGTTGGGAGAAAGAGCAGGTCTGAACAGAGGAAGTCTGTTTCTCCTGTAAATGCTGGGAACGTGGCAACACATCATTGGTTGCTAGAATGCCAGTCTATATTTGTTTGGTTAAAATAAAATAAGAGGTAATACTTATCTGTTCTGTGCAACAATGTCGCCCCCCGAGAGGTCCCTTACCTTCTCTTCTGTCAGTCCTCTGCCTGCACTGTCAGCTTCTTCTTACTCCAGGTGCCTCCTTAGCAAACCAGGTGCTAGGGAGGCACCTGTGCCGGCGTGCTCCCGGGCTGGGCTATGTGTCCAAAGGCAAAGGGAATTTGGCTGACACCAGCAGGAGCCTATGGCTTCACTGCCCTTAGTGTCTCCTGTGAGACAAGGAATTGAGGAGAGTGGTGCTGGAGCCGAGACAGCACTGGAGTGGTGACATGAAGCCAGGTAAGTGTTTAGGTATGGGGTGGGTTGTACAGGTAGGGGGAAGCTTTCTCTGCATTAAGGTAAATATCCTTTAGACTTTAGAAGCACTTTAATAGCCAAAACTCTACCCATTTTTAGTTATGGATAGAGTGAAGACAGTTTAGAACTTTTGCTGTGTCTTTCATTTCCTGCCCAAGGCCACACCAGTCACCAGAACAAAAAGTGAGGGTAAATCTTCTAAACATGGACACTTATTGTAGTAAAAACCTGACGGAGATTCTAATGCCGTGTAAACATGGTCGGACTTTCTGAAAAAAGTCATTCGGAATCTTTTCATCGGATATTCCGATCGTGTGTGTGCCTCATCAGACTTTTTTTTTTCTTGAAAATTCTGAAGGACCTAGAAATAGAACATGTTTTAAATATTTCCGACGGAACCAATTCCTATCGGGAAAACCGCTCGTCTGTATGCTGTTCCGACGGACCAAAAACGACGCATGCTCTGAAGCAAGTACGAGACGGCAGCTATTGGCTATTGAACTTCCTTTTTCTAGTCCCGTCGTACGTGTTGTACGTCACTGTGTTCTAGACCGTCAGACTTTGGTGTGATCGTGTGTAGGCAAGACAGTTTTAGCGGAACTCCGTCGGAAAAACCTTTGGCGTTTATTCCGACGGGAAAACCGGTCGCATGTACACGGCATAACACTTGCCTGTACTATCCAAAACTAAAAAAGAACCTTTTTTTTACCTAGACTTCTACTGGTCATAATAGTATTTAATACAAACATAACCTGTTCTTAGCCCATGTAGTACCCCCACAGCATCATATGCTCGCCTTGCCTTTAATCCTCCTTTGCTCTGATCACACAGGCCTGTGTAAGCTCAGAGTCACTGCAGTCAGAGCTTACACAGGGCTTAGGACTTTCTTCCTGCCCTCATGTGTCAGCGCTAGGCCAGTCGCTATACATCAGTGATGTCCATGGAATGAGTCATATCCTCCTTCATACCCTGCAGTATATTCTATGTACTTTGGGGGGTGAATATAAGAGTTTGGGGGCCAAGGAAAGGAAAGTTATGCAAACCTATTGCTTTGCCCTGCATGGCAGATATGCGCTCAGGGTCAAGAAACCGTTTCTCGCAGCTATATATGTATATATGGCAAGTTAAGACATAGGCAGTGGTAATTCGCTGTTAAATATAGCTTTGTTTCCAGAACCCTTCTGGGAAGCACAATGACATGCTGATATTAAGCTAAGAATAATCATTACAGGAGCCTATACCTCTGATGTTTCTTATTATCTTCCTGTCTACCTCTGGGACCTTTTCCATTGCTATGTTATTCCTGAAAACCTTAATTACAGCAGTCCAAAAATGCACATCAATTATGTGCGCTAATTTCTGCTTAGCTGGCGAGTATTGCTGTGCAGCTCTGAGAATATACAGGAATTAGAGGTGGTTTATAGAACAGAGCATACATTAGACTCTAAAGCTCATCACAGGCATAAGAGACAGTTTAATGTATAAGCATCGTCCAAATGTGCGTGGGCCAAGCTCTCCAAGGATTGCTGTGAATACCTGCAAGCCTGGCTCCCCTGAGCTAACGAAGGGGCATCTATGAAAAGGGGAGGGAGACATTTTATGTGGTAGCTGGCATTGACCTATTAGAGAGGGAAATTGATTTTAATCTCTAGGAGCCATCTTTTGGAATCCAACTTCTCTGCAATGTGTTAAAATCACTTCTCCGTGAATTTACAGAAGTAGTTTAATCCCTCAGTAAGAGATTACAATTGCCCATGTACTGGACGCCAGTATTTCTAAAAACTCTTATGCTGCGTACACACGATCAGAATTCTCGTCGGAAAAAGCTCTGTTGGTTTTTCCGACGGAATTCCGACGGAATTCCGCTCCAACTGTCTTACCTACACACAGTCACACCCAATTCCGACCGTCAAGAACGTGGTGATGTACAACACTACAACGAGCCGAGAAAAAATGAAGTTCAATGCTTCCGAGCATGCGTCAAATTGTTTCCGAGCATGCGTAGGAATTTTGCGCGTCGGTCTTGCTACAGACGATCGGAATTTCCGATAGAAACCTTTTCCGTCTGGAAAATTGAGACTGTAGCACAGGTTAAAGCAAAGATGGCCTGGTATCTGATTAAAGAAAAACTTTGTGAAACCCTTTTGAAGCGTACACGCGTTCGGAATTCTCGTCGGAAAAAACTCTGACGGTTTTTCCGACGGAATTCGACGTAATTCCGCTCAAGCTGGACGATCGGACGGACGATCACACCAAATTCCGACGGTCAATAACACAGCGGCATAAAACAAGTTCGACAGCACTATAAAAGGTAAGTTTAATGCTTCAGAGCATGCGTCGGAATTTTGCACGTCGGAATTGCATACACACGATCGGAAAATCCGATAGAAAGGTTTTCCGTCGGAAAAATTGAGAACAGGTTCTCAATTCAAAGTCAGTCGGAAATACCAACAGAAAAAGACCGTTGGGCATACACACGGTCGGAAAATCCGATGAAAAGCTCCCATCGGACTGTTTCCATCGGAAATTCCGACCGCGTGTACGCCGCATTTGTAGGTTTTTGATGCAATATTAGGCATGCTTTCTGTATTGCAAATTTTGTATGTACCGTAATGCATTGTGATCCACCTTACCTTTTTAAACTTTGTATATTGTACAACTGTTTTGTATGTTATTATAAAAACTAAATAAATACCAATGAAACAGAAAAAAATTTATTGAAACAGAGAATGTGCACTGCCATATTCCCTAGCATGTAAATATAAAAATATATAAAAAAATATATATACAAACTGGCACAGAGGACATTAGTCAATGGTTCCCTATTGCCAGCACTGACCTATACCCCATCCTATTGCAGGAATCCTAGCACAATTAATATTAAGCCCCTACACGCAGTACACCCAAATCCGTGCATCTCATCTTTCACTCCTTGTTACTGTATTGCACTCAGGATTGCTGAACCCACAAGTTTTACATTTTGCTGCAAAAGCTGGATGAGCAGTAATAAATAATATATTCTACCAATTTACTTGTAAAAATTAGAAGTATACACTGCCAAACACATTTCAGAGTCTGAATCTTGATGTGCTGTTGAGCCGGCAGTTAATCTAAGTACCTAATCATGCCGTGATGAGAGCCAGTTAGAGTTTATCCAAAGAACAAGGCATACAGGGAGGCCGCACGCTGCTGGCGCTAATTAATATAGAGCTGTGCAGAGGACATGGCGATTAGCAGAGCCTGTGAATAATGGGTGCTTGGCTCAACGAATTCAGTTTAACAGGTCTGATAGAAATGACAGGTCTGTTTATTAATAGCTGCTTACAATGCTCTAACTCAAATTAGGTGGAAAAAAATAATTGTGTTCCGGACTTATTTTCATAGTTCATAACCTGGACTCCGGACTGTGCTGAGTAATGTCCTCACGTCTGATTGTGGATCCCCCCCCTAGTGGTGAGTTACAGACTTGAAGCAAGCATCCAGCCAGTAAAATCTGAAAAATCTGCCCACCCTACATGCTTGCTTCAGGCCAGAAATGTATCAGGTAGTGAAAGTATCTAGATTGTTTATTGTGTAATCACCTTTTTAACCCCATGCCCCGGCATCCCTTTAAAAGGTTCTGAACATCCAGGGGGCAGAAAGAATCGTCAATCATGTGACTATTGTGATTGGCTGTCACAGTGGCCACATGATCAGGGAAAAAAACATGGATTGGTGGGAGCGGTCCCGCATCTTTGGAGTGCAAAACCCCTTTAGATCACAGATGAGAATGTACTTAAGGTACATTGATGACCTTCTATTTGAATACTAATAAAAAAGAACCTGGTGTTCACAGGTCAGGTGGACATCAGAGAGATTTGCTATTTGGATGTATGCCTTGTGGGTGAGAGATTGGGAGTAAGTACTACCTTAAATAGGAAACTTTTATCTGGGAACACACTACTTTTAGCCCAGTCTGGTCATCCCAAACATACCATAAAGGTATCCCCCGTAGGACAATTCTTGCGATTAAATCGCATTTGCAGCAATGAATTACAATTTAAGAAGGAAGCTGGTACTTTTTTTTAACGATTCCTAGAGAGGGGAAACCCTAAGTGGATGCTAAATAGAGCTCTAAATATCGCCAAAATTAAAAGCAGGAAAGATTGATTGAATTCAAATAGTAGAATAGTAAGAAAATAGATTCCCATAGAAACAAATTAACTTTATTCATTCCACTTAGTATGGAATTTAGCGAGGTTAGAGCCATTATCAATAGATATTTACCCATTCTTTACTAGACATGTGCACACTGAAATATTTTGTTTCGGAATTAAGTTTTTGTCCGAAAAATACATTTGTTACTCGCGAAATTCGTTTTTATTTTTTTTATTTCGTTAAAAAATGCATTCGTCCGAAATAATTAAGGTCGAATCTGTCATTGAAGCCTTATGGTGTCTGTCAAATGTTCTAAGAAGATTCGACGGAGCAGCTAAACTGTACGACGCCGCAATTGTACATTTCCGGTCGAATGTTTCGCTTACAAGCTATAGTAGAATTCTAATGTTGTATGACACTAGTAATAATTATATTTATTAATTATTATTACTAGTCAACCAACATTAGAATTCTTCTATAGCCTATGGGCGGAGCATTTGACCATAAATGTCCGTTCACGGCGACTGCTTCGTCGAATCTTCATGTTGAATCTTTTCTCTCTATGACGAATAATCTTGGACTAATAGAGCTAAGGTTAGGCACATTCAACCACAGGTTTGATTGACACAGATCGCTATTGTCAGCGTCATGTCGAATCTCCTATCTATTTCGAACTGTTGCAACAAAAATGAAAATAAAGCATTTGTTTATGTCGGATCTTTCGGTTTTCGGATTCTGCACGTTCGTTATCGTTTGTTAAAAACGATAACGTAAATACCCGAAATTCGGACGAAAATGTATTTGTACGAAAACAAATGCACGTGTCTATTCTTTACATGGATAAAACTTGTGAAAACATTCTACAAAATGGGATAGATATAGTATCCAGAAGGGCACCAACATTAGATCAATCTTTGTCACCCAGCTTTTATGATAACAAAATCAAATCTCAGTCAAAGAGAAATTGAGATCAAGTCATTCTATAATAGCAATACCAATTATGCTATGTACGTGGGTAGAACCCCAAGACAATTGAGGGACCGCTTCTATGAGCGTGTCTACAGTGTGACCAAAAATAAAGGTACCAACATAGAAAAACATTTCAAGGAGTGTCACGATGGTGACACCTCTGCTATAAAAGTACAAGTCTTAGAGACGGTACTAGCACCCAAGAGGGGGGGCGGGGTGATGTCTTCTGTATGTTGGGTCGGGAGGTATGTATGTAATGTATGTGAGGGAGGTATTCTGGATCCATCGGTTACAGACTCGTATTCCTTCCGATCTCAACATTCGAATGGGAGGTCAGCCATTATTACGACTAGATTTCAATTATTTGGCATAAAAGAAACAGGATATTATATAATATAGTTTTAAGTTCTATACTAGTCGGTGCCTTATGGCTTTTATTATCACTTTTTCCATATCCACTTACTATTTGTATAAAAGAACTAAATGTAAGTTTGAATCTATTATGTATTTTTCATTTTTTGTATTGAATATTGTTTTAGATGTCCTTGGGTTGGTGAGCTTGGAGGATTTAGTAGGTAGAGATTTCTGAGATATACATTTTATGCAGGAAAATGTATCCTTCATTTTGTTGGTTAATTTCTCGGGTTACCAATCCTACAGATGCAATGATACAGATTTTTTCCCTTTTGCTTTGATATTTTTTTGCTACATATGCATTAACTAAAGATTTTTTTCTTTCCTTTTTATATATATTAATTTATTTTCAGTATTGTATTAAATGTGCATATATATATATATATTTTATCCCAATTAATATCTTCTAGCAAGGTTATTAGCTTAGGGAAGTTGGCTCTTTTGAAATTCAGTGTCTTTGTATTCCCCTTATGTTTCCTATTTGTGTGATTTATACTGAAGCTAATTGACCTGTGATCGCTGTTTCCTGAATTTCCCTGAATTTCCACATCCGTGATCAGGTCTGTATTGTTGGTAATCAGTAGGTCTAGTAATGCTTTGTTTCTAGTTGGCTGACCCATGAAATTGTCCTGCAAGACATTTAGGAACTGGCGAGCCTTTGACGAATGCGCGGTTCCTTCCATCAATGTCCCAAATGTTTTTCTGTTTCAGGATTGTTTTGGATTCGGGTGTTAAAGTAATACTAAACACACACACTGTTAAATTTACATTGTTCCTTCTATTTCTGTATATGGATGATGGCACTGTAATTATTTTAATAACAGAAAAATCTAAGTACCGTATTTATCAGCGTATAACACGCGCCGGCGTATAACACGCACCCCAAGTTTAGGAGTGAATTTTAAGGAAAAAAACTTTTAGGAGGGAAGTTTAAGGAAAAAAAACTTACATTTAAATGCCCATCAATGCAGCCTTATCAGTGTCCATCTGCAGCCTTGTCCAGTGTCATTGCAGCCTTGTCAGTGTCATTTGCAGCGTTGTCATTGCAGCCTTGTCAGTGTCATTTGCAGACTTTTCAGTGTAGCCTTGCTCCAGTGTCATTGCTCCAGTGTCATTGCTCCAGTGTCATTGCAGCTTTCCAGTTTAAAAATGGTGCCGCCGAGATACAGAGCCGGATGTCCTGTGTATCTCGGCGGCGCTCGTGGCTTTCAGGTGGTTCTCGGCCACTCTCGGCTGCTCTCGGCTCCTCTCGCAGTCCCGCCCCATCCCACCCTATGATGGACATAACACAGGTCCAATGGCGGGACTGGGCGTGACTGTGTGCGGCGCCGAGAGGAGCCGAGATCATAGCCGAGTGTACTCGGCTAGACTCGGCTCCGCTCACAGTCACGCCCAGTCCCTGTGTTATGTCCATCATAGGGCGGGACTGGGCGTGACTGTGAGCGGAGCCGAGTCTAGCCGAGTACACTCGGCTATGATCTCGGCGGCTCGCTCCTCCGCTCACAATTAGTGGGGGGTCGGCGTATAACACGCACCTACGATTTTCCCCTGATTTTAAGGGGAAAAAGGTGCATGTTATATTCCGATAAATACGGTACCATTTTCCTAATCGATATACAGTTGTCACATGACCCAGCTCTTTCCCAGCCTGTCTGCAGGGAAACATAAGCAGAAGGAGCTTCTAGTTCTCTGCTGCTGGTCACATGTTAAAAAAAAAAAAAATCAAAAACAGCCTTTGGAATGAAGAGTAAAAATAAATAATTAATATCAATTGTCAATAAGCAGAAAAAGTGCGCTGTCTCCATAAATAGCAATCAATTCCTAGAGTGAACAAATGTGCATGTGAAAAAACCTTATTCCATAATAAATAAATTCATCAAAAATGTGCAAATAAGGCAAAACAAAAAAGTACATTTGAATACTAACGTATGGCTAATAAAAAAACGAAATATGTAAACAATAGATATGTAAACAATTCATTAATCACTCATAATAGAAGGTCCAACATTTTTAAAACGTCCATCCTTGTGCAAGGCAAAGTGCTCTGTTCTCCAATAAAGAAAGTGCTCTGGTGCTTAAAGTGCTTGTAAGATAATAAGGCCTCTTACCAGACCACAATGATCTCAAATTATAGAGATCACTTGCGCTAGTGTAGCTTAGAAGAGCTGACGCACTCAACCTCGGATCTCCACTCAAACCAGTGACCCCCAGCAGCCTGGATTAACAGTGAAGTCTCCAGCACATACTCTGACCTCAGTTGGCACTCTTTAATCAAGCTTTGACACACATTTATATCAAATACAAAAGGAGGAGAAATCTCATAGCGCAACTCTATTTTAAAAGATTGGTCTCCAAACACAGAGGACGCCTTGTATAGAGAAACGCGTTCGGGCGGAGCTGGTTCTGTGATGTCATCACACCAAGCTGGATGGATGGTACCACGGCCAAGGTTTTTAATGTTTTCTGCCAAATGCTTGCTGTTGTTGGAACTCATGTAAGTTCAATATTCTATTGAATAAATTCGATTTTCTTTAATAGAGTTGCGCTATGAGATTTCTCCTCCATTTGTATTTGCTATATACGTGGGTCGGAGCTTGATTACAGAGAGCTGGCTGAGGTCTTTTTTTTCACCTGGTGATCCATCTAATAACTAAGAAACTAAGAAACTGTTGTTTCTCAAAAGAACAAGCTTTCTTGCAGATATAGCAGTTAGTGGGATGAGACAAACCATTTACCACTGACAGGGGTGCTTACCATCATCAGCGTGAATGTATTTATTTACCACTGACAGGGGTGCTTACCATCATCAGCGTGAATGTATTTATTTAAAACCTTTATCCCAAAAGAAAAACAAAACTGTAAATGCTTATAAAGTTTTAGGTGACGTTTGGCTTCAATTTGTTAGTGTATCTAAATATGCCAGTACATTTACCACTCCCTCCCCCAGACTGACAATGTTGTTGTCCAAAGGTGCCCCTGTGCTCCTTCATCCAGAGTGGGGGCACTCTTTTACAGGAGGTGTGTTACTGCACAAATCACCAGGTGAAAACAGGGGAAAAGTAAAAATAAAGAAAATGAATGCAGCCACCACATCTAATGATTGATAAGCTGCAATATATCACAATTGTTTGGGTTTAATATCGCTTAGGACCTCTGCTCCAAACCAAGCTGATTGCAGCGAGTTACTTTGTTTTACAAATTTTCTTTTTTCACTTTGTTCTGCTTTTCTGCAAAGGTCAGGAAACTCCTTGACTGTAAAGAAAGCCCTGTTAATTGAGTTGGCTGTTTCTGCTCTTATCGTTATCTTTCCTTAGGTAGCTGATGTTTCCAGATCTGTGGCTGAGATTAGACTGAGAGGCACAGCGGAGTTCCTCTGCCTTGCGGTGGACACGCACTGTAACTCACCCAGCAATTGATTAGTGTGCCCCAAGCATGCATTGATCCACAAAGAAAAAAAACATTGCAGAATGGCTTTATTTGCCTTAGCCAGTGACAACTCAGCCTTCAATCATTCCTTCTGTTTGCTGTAGATACATATACAGCTTCCTGGAAGAAATCCAAATTGTCAAGAGCAGCCTTGTCAAGATTAGCCCTGGAAGGGGTTTGGGGAGGGGAAACTATATTCATGTTGGGTCAGTTTATGTTTTTTAATTAGTCTTTTATATTATTTGTTACTTTTAGTATACAATAATTGTTTTACAAAAACTTTCAATACATGCAAAAGGATTCACAGAGTACCACGGGTTAGCAAAAGGGATGGCACAGTAGCAGCAGCCTGCTTTTTGGAAATTGAGTCACTGGGGTATGTCATGTGTGTGTAATCTGTAGCTTGAGTTATGGAGCTCTGTGAAGAACAGGCTTTTTAGGCAGTCTCTGGAAGATCATTCCTTCTGTTTGCTGTAGATACATATACAGCTTCCTGGAAGAAATCCAAATTGTCAAGAGCAGCCTTGTCAAGATTAGCCCTGGAAGGGGGTTTGGGGGGAGGGGAAACTATATTCATGTTGGGTCAGTTTATGTTTTTCAATTAGTCTTTTATATTATTTGTTACTTTTAGTATACAATAATTGTTTTACAAAAACTTTCAATACATGCAAAAGGATTCACAGAGTACCACGGGTTAGCAAAAGGGATGGCACAGTAGCAGCAGCCTGCTTTTTGGAAATTGAGTCACTGGGGTATGTCATGTGTGTGTAATCTGTAGCTTGAGTTATGGAGCTCTGTGAAGAACAGGCTTTTTAGGCAGTCTCTGGAAGACATAAAAATGTTCTATCTAGCAGAACAATAAAGAAAAAAAAATAGTTTTTCTTATTTTTGACCATAAAAAAGTAAGATATTAAAGTCTATCTATACGCAACATTTTTTTCCCCCCTAGTTTTGGAAAGAACGCGAAAAGGTTAGAACCAAACTAACATCAATGCCCCCTCCCCCTGCGCACACGCGCGCGGGAGAAGGACGGTGGGGATCAACCCTAAGACTCCTTGGCCAATCGAGGCTTCCTGATTGGCCAGGAGGAGAACGAAGAAGACAATAACAAATAATGATTCGCTATTGTCACACAAGTGGGTAACACACTGAGCCCCGAGCCCACCCTTTTTTGAAGCCAATTAGAGCCTCAGGCTCTAATCATGTGCTTAAAAAAAAAACATTGGAGTCTATGCGTCCGGCACCACACATGTAGATTAGGGGGCCGGAGGCATCAATAAGGGGGGCAGAGCATTAAGGGCCGCCACAGGTTAGAATATCCAACATCTATTAATTAATTTTTTGGATGACAACAAATTTGCCTTTCTGATAATAGGAACTTTCAACGTTCAACATCCAAACTTCCCTGGTAGTCAGTTGTGCCTCTTAGCATAGTGTCACCTGAAACTTGTATCTTGAAAAGTACATAAGCTTCTTTTTTAGATGCAGTCCTCAGGCGTTTTTGGCCCAAATAGATTTAAAGTGGAAGTAAACCCCCCTATCGTTTTCAGCCAAGGAAGCTGCCATCTTTGCCTCTGTTTAATCTTCAACTGCCACAGTGCTGCACATGTGATCCGTTATGACACCAGCCATTGGATGGTTTGACTGTTTGGTTGAGAGCACAGCCAATGTGCAGTTAGCATTCACGGCATGCCTTTTTTTTTTAGACTGTTAAATCGATGGGTTTACTTCCGCTTTAAATCTGAGCTCCTGAAAACACATAATTGTGCACTAAAATGCACATATCATACGTTTATTTTCCCTGGTAAGATAATACTTTATGGTCATTGTATACATATAACAAGATTTCTCAATCTAGGTTTCCATTGGGCAAAAAATAATGAAAAAATACTCAAGCCTCAGAAGTTTGGGACAGTCCCAGTTCCAACCGGCACCTGTGGGAAACTGTCACATGATACCTTGTTGCAAGCCCAATCAGCTGTGACAGTGGAAGTCCCTGTCCCACAGCTGCACGTAACAAAAGGATGGGGATGCTGGTGACATCATTGCCCTAATATGGGCATATGGCCATATTTGGGAAATGCCATTGACTAAATATAACATGCTGCCATATTAGGTCAGTGATGTCACCAGCATCCCTTCCCCTTTGTTCCATGGCTGCCTCTAATTGGGCCGACAGCCTACTATCATGTGACAGCTTCCCGCTGGTTCAGGTCGGAACCTTAGCTCATCACTACTGATGATTTTTGCAACTACTTACAGGTGTCAATGGCTTATGAAAACATTCAACAGACACCTGTAGGTAGTTGCAAAAATCATCAGCAGTGATGAGCTAAGGTTCCGACCTGAACCGGCGGGAAGCTGTCACATGTAACAGCCATATAGCACCCCTGATACAGAAGAAAGACACCTGCATGATACAATCTGTAGTTCCATATCATGGAAGAGTTGTCTGAAATCTCTGTTTCCTGTCAGAAACCATGAAATCAGGCCGAGACAGAAGTACCTCCCAACATTTTGAAATGTGAATGAGGGACACCTAAATAAATGAAAGAATAAAAATGAATATGTCCAAATCAATAATTGGGTCCCCGAGATGACGTCAGATTGTGACGAAACACGTGTAGGGAGTTGGACGTGCTGACGTCATCACGCTTCTCAGTGGACGGGTGTTCGCTTGTTGGCTGGATAATTACTTTTATTATATTAAATCCTTTATGGTACAGTACACACTATGGAGTCTCTCTTTCTATTTTCTGGGCAATATCTCAATTCATTCCTGGTGGTTGATGCTCAAGTACCTTTGGCTAAATTGAGGTTTACACAAGCTCCTTCTCTAACTAGTGGTGGAATATCATCTTCCGGTGGATAAAGGCCCTGGCTGGGTATTTAGCCGCAGGCTCTCTAAAGCTTGCCTTCTGGTAAGCACACAATTTATGTGGTGGCGGTGCACTGTTGTCAAGAGGTGTCACTTTTTAGCACTCACTTATGTTCTATTTTTGGACTGTTATTCTCACCATTTATGTTATTTATACCCAATTATTGATTTGGACATATTCATTTATTTTGGTCACGTTTTTTCTAGCGCTGCTACTGTGTATTATTGTATCTGCTTCTATGTGTAGCTCATGGTTTTAGCAGCTGCTTCTTTATACATTATTTACATGTTCTTTAGCGCAGTATTTTTCTATTTTTTCAATGAGGGACACCTACTAACAAATGTATGTAGGCATAGGACACGCCCCCCCTGCCACACCCCCTTTAAGGTGAATTAACCAAAAAAAAGGTTAATTAAATCCACAAGGACTTTTTTTTACCACTATTATTCCTTTATATTAGCTTTTAGAAATGTAAAAATGCAGCAATTTAGAATTTGGATGAAAGGTTTAGCACTGGGAAACACTTTTTGAAAGATAAAAAGTGCATTTTATATACAACTATATGGATCAGATCAAAATGAGGGACACATGAGGAGGAATGAGGGACAGAGGGACGTTGTTCCAAATCAGGGACAGTTCCTCCAAATCAGGGACAGTCCCTCCAAATCAGGGACAGTCCCTCCAAATCAGGGACAGTCCCTCCAAATCAGGGGCAGTCCCTCCAAATCAGGGACAGTCCCTCCAAATTAGGGGCAGTTCCTCCAAATCAGGGACAGTTCCTCCAAATCAGGGACAGTTGAGAGCTATGCTTTATGGATTTAACATCTCCCAAATGAGGGCGCTTGTGACACTTTAAATATTTTCGGAAAGCGATTGAAGTGTTGTATAATAGCCGGGCAGTGATCCTGTAGGATGTGGGTATTTATAGCTCAAATAGCTTCTACCTGCTGCGTTTCCACATTCCCCTCTTTTCCTGTCAGCGTTCCCTCCTCCTCCTTCGTATTTTTTATTTTTTTTTATTCCACTCGGCTCCGCTCCTCTCATGTCAGAATATCTCTGGATCTCTTGGTGTGCTCACATTATACACACTGAATACACGGCAACGCGATGAGACACGCTTCCTGCCGGCTTTTCTTGCACAACAGTGACTCATGTGCTCCTAAATTTGGCTGCTGCGCCCGGGCTCAGCGCTGCGTGCTACCCGACATGCTGATTGTGAGAGGGGGGGGGGGATCGGAGCGAGCACGTCTCCTTTGTGCTCTGGGAGGGCCTGGGAGCTCACGGGAAGCAGGACTGAAAAATAATCATCTTTCTTCTTCCCGCTATGTTTGTATCTTGCAAACAATAAACTCCAAAGCACTTACAGGATTTCTGAAGTTGTGATGAGACAGTGTTTGAATACAGCTGTACCCAAAAATCTCAGGATAAATGTCTGTCGACCACAGATGACTCATTGATGGAAGGATTGTTCAAGTCGCATCGCTGCGAATGTAGCAGGTTGCTGCTGCTTGCAGGCAACCTGTCGTTTTGTTACTGTTTAGAAAGTAATGTTATAGCAGAGGGGCGAGCACCATTGGGTGCTAATGAGCACTGGTGACTTAAAGTGGTACCAAACCTACACTGTTTAACCACTTCAGCCCTGGAAAATTTTAGCACCTTCCTGACCAGAGCATTTTTTAGACATGTGCACAACAGAAAAATGTGTTTATTTTCGTTTCCTTTCTTTCGTTTCCGTTGATTCGTAACGATTCGTAAATTCGTAAGTCGTCGGTGTTCGTATTCGTAAACGATTCGTATTTTCGTAAGAGTTATTTTTTAGTTGATTCGATTTTCCGTTAGTTTAAGTTTCGTTTATTCGAAATTCTGACTCATTCGTATTTATTTGTACTTTCGTAACATTCGTAACATTCGTAGATTCGTAATCGGAGCATAATTCATAATTTTATGTAATGTGTTACGCTATTATTACATTTTAAGAGACACAGAAAATTACGAATCGAAAAAAAAAGTTACGAATGTACGAATTTTTTCGTTCAATCCATTCGAAGCACATAAAGCAGCGCCATTGTAAAAGACACAGAAAATTACGAATCGAAAAAAAAAAAGTTACGAATGTACTAATTTTTTCGTTCAATCCATTCGAGGCACGTTAAGCAGCGCCGTTGTAAGGGACACGGAAAATTACCAATTCAACAAAAAAAAAAAAGTTACAAATGTACAAATTTTTTCGTTCATTTTGATTTTCGTTGTTCCTGTTTTCGTTTTTTTCGGATTTTCTTCTTTCGTAGATTCGTTGTTTCTAATTAGTTTTTTTCAGATTTTGATTGTTTTTGTATTCGTTC
>CM053029.1:86643259-86669292 GCA_028564925.1 Lithobates sylvaticus | reverse complement strand
CTATAACTTCTGCGCAAACCAATCAATAAGCGCTTATTGCAATCTACGGAGCTGGCCAGAACCACCTCTGGAGGGAGTCTATTCAACATTTTCACAGCTCTTACTATGAAGCAACCTTTCCGTATTTGGAGATGAAATGTCTTTTCCTCTAGGTGTAAAGAGTGCCCCCTTGTCCTCTGTGTTGACCGTAAAGTGAATAACTCAACACCAAGTTCACTATATGGACCCCTTATATATTTGTACATGTTGATCATATCCCTATAGTACTATGCCCTATGAGGATTCTGAAAAGTAGAATTGGAAAACATATCAGAGCTCACATAAGAGCCTCGCCTCTCTAATTTTCCTAGGTATTTTTTGAACCAGTGTGGGTGAGATATAACAATGTTCTTGTTCCAGACTATTGACAGAGTAGTTATTGGATTAGGAGGAGGTGATGTAAGAGACAGCCCTTTGTCTAAGGAGGCTTTTTGGATTTACTGTCTAGGTGCTAGAATGCCAGAAGGTCTCAACTACTGCTGGAACATTGATTTATTTACAGGTTATTAAAGAAAATGAGGGAATGTACGTTGTATATATTTCTTGTGTGTGTATTCTAGAATAAAGAGGTTGTATAAAGAGGGTTAGCATGCACATGGTAAATACTTAGAACATTTGTTTATGGCTTGCGGTGGGTTTCTCCTTATTCACTTGAGCTGCGAAAGGTTTTACCCCCTTCCTGACCAGGCCATTTTTTACGATATGGCACTGCGTTGCTTTAACTGACAATTGGGCGGTTGTGCGACGGCTGTACCCAAATAAAATTGCTGTCCTTTTTTTCCCACAAATAGAGCTTTCTTTTGGTAGTATTTGATCACCACTGGGTTTTAATCTTTTGCACTACAAAAATTTTTTGGGAAAAAAAACAACATTTCCTACTTTCTGCTATAAAACAAATCTAATAAAAAAATTTAAAAAATCAATTTCTTCATCAATTTAGGCCTATATGTAGTCTGCTACATATTTTAATATGTAGCAAAAAATTTTATACAGTATGTAAAAAAATCCCAATAAGCATATATTGATTGGGATAGATTTACCGAATTGTTATTTATTTATTTTTACTAGTAATGGCAGCAATCAGGGACTTAAAGTGGGACTGCGACATTGCGGCAGACAAAACAAGATACTTTTTTTGGGGACCAGTGACACTAATACAGTGATCAGTGCTAAAAATATGCACTGTCACTGTACTAAGAACACTGGCAGGGAAGGGGGTTAACATCAGGGGCAATCAAAGGGTTAAATGTGTTCCTAGGGAGTGATTACTAATTGTGGGGGATGTGTTTTTATTGTGCTTCAATAAAAAAAATTGTTTGGACTTAACTCAATGATTCGTGGTGTTCTGGCAAATATTTGCACTGTATGTCCATAAGATGCACAGAATGGGGCTTGACCCCACCCTCGCTCCCTCCTTACTGGCTGTGATTGACAGCTGTGGGAGCCAATGGGGGGGACTGCAGAGGGAGCTGCATTGGGGGGGGGCTGTGAGGGGAACTGCATGAAGGTAAAAAACCTTCAACCTTTACAATCACTTTAAATTACTGAGTGTAGCGCACCCCCTAAGGAGAGGGATTGAGAAATTATGGGATGGCCACTTGACTTCAAACAACTTCAGGGCCAACTTCTCCTATATACAGTCTATATACATTCCTCACTTTCTCCAGCACACTTGCTTGCAGAACTCCAGCTGGCACACTGTGAATCTGACAAAGCACTCAGTCAGATTTAGAGCTACAGCCCATTACAGGCAGGAACCTAAGGCCCCTTGGTGTGTAGCAGAAAAAGTCAGTGTCCAGTATACATCCCTGTGGCTACTGATCCCAGCACCACCTATTCAGGCCCTGCCAGCCCACCTGGCTGCAGCTGCCTCTTTCACTACCCCTCCTGGCTAATCTTCAACAGTCCTCCTAGACTGCACACTCACAAGCCCACCCGGCTGACTTCTTGGGAAATCTCCCAGATGTGAGGACCTGCTGTCCTCACACGTGCTCCCGTTCCTCCAGGAAGGATTCCTCCATGTGTTGTAGAGGGTCTTTCCAGCACCCGAGCCCCAGGGTCAAAGTCACCGCCCCACCCCCCACCCTAGGCGGTGCCCTGCAAGGGCCTCCGACAACCTCCTCAGCACTCCATCTCCATCTTAAAACCCGACTGTCCCTGCTGACATGACTCATGAGTATTTATGAGGTGGCCTGCCACTGCCAGACCATTTTTCTGGGGATTAGCTGGGACCTTCATGAATACTGCAAGCAGCTCCACCTTCTACTTCTGGAAGTTTCTCCAAGGTTCCAGAAAGCAGGGGGAGTCACCAGAGATGCTGCTTGCTGAATTATCCAGCCTCCCTGAATCACTCAGCCCTGACCCAGATTCAACCCAGGCTTCGCTCTCAGCCAAGCCACATTTTCCTACTCTACAAATAACCTATTCTAGCACACTAGAGGGTGCTACATGTGCATGAGCAGTAACTCAATAAAAAGTATTACTGAGGGTTGGTTCCTGCATAAATAGGGATGGGATCAACCAGAAAGAGGTGCATAATCAGGGCAGGAAAGTGAGTGTGATCTGTGGAAAGGGTGTGATATGTGGTCCATGGGCAAGAGTGATAGTGTCCCGAGGACTGGGATGAAAATGTTGGCAAGTATGGCTGTGTGACATCAACTTTAGGAGATATGTTGGGTATGGCTACAGGACAAGTGAACTTTAAGATTTTAGTACAGCTGCAGAGTTTGCTGGACAACATTAGAAGCTCAGCAGTTTATTTTACTTGTTGTTTAGAATTGCTCATTAATAGACAGTTCATCATAAGTCCCAAAAAATACTATGGCCTGTAACAAAGGACTTTTAGTCAGAATTGGACAAGCTGTTGTAGTCATGTTAATGTAGTTAAGATCGTGTCAGCGGTTTCCATGTTAAGTCTGCTGAAATGTACAAATAAATGTATGCTTTATGAACCGCACCGAATCTTCACAAAGTGCTGACTTACTGCCGCCGTCCTGACCTGTCAATCACAGGAATGGGACGAGGAGCATCAAATGTATATGAGTACCTGAAGGAGAATACAAACAAGAGGTACATATATTGTTTTCCTATGAACGCCAGCTGTGCAGTTGTGCATGGTCAGTTAGCAAGAGGATGTAGATCAGTCATTATTGTGACAACTGCATTTCCCAGGGGGATCAATAGATGCTTATCTGCAGCTAATATGTTACAAGTGAGCAGTTGTTAAGCCAACCATAAAGTTTGATGGAAATGAATAAAGAGGCTTCTTGAAAGGTCAGGCTATCCAAAAATGGATACTTGGCTTTAGGCGTTCGCCAGCTCCTCAAGTGACCTGGAAAATGCGATAGCGAAATCTCTGCACCCGAGTTCCCAGCAGCATCCACCTGACGCAACCATTTCAAGGAAGGAAACATCTATTGTGAAAAATATGTGTAGGCTGTTGGCCTTGCTTTCTGGAAATGCTACTTGTCTGGCTCCAGTAACACTGTGGTGAATGGTTGGCATAGTTTAACCACTTAAGGACCAAGCCTCTTTTGTTGTTTACAAGTTAAAAACATTTTTTTTGCTAGAAAATTACTTAGAACCCCCAAACATTATAAAAAAAAAATTCTAACACCCTAGAGAATAAAATGGCGGCCGTTGCAATACTTTCCTTCAAACCATATTTGCGCAGCGGTCTTACAAGCGCACGTTTTTTGGAAAAAATAGACAACAGTAAAGTTAGCCCTATTTTTTTTTTCATACTGTGAAAGATAATGTTACACCAAGTAAATTGATACCCAACATGTCATACTTCAAAATTGCTCCCGCTCATGGAATGGCGACAAACTTTTACCCTTAAAAATCTCTGTAGGCGAAGTTTAAAAAAATTCTACAGGTTGCATGTTTTGAGTTACAGAGGAGGTCTAGGGATAGAATTGTTGCTCTCGCTTTACCGATCGCGGCGATATGTTTACATGTTTTTTTTTTAACTTTATATCTTTATTGATTTTATCTCAACAGATATGTTTACATGTTTGAACACCGTTTTCATATGCGGGCGCTACTCACGTATGCTCAGCAGGACGGGGCGCATTTAACCACCTAAGATCCAGGCCAATTCTGACATTTTTCTCCTACATGTAAAATTCCAATTTTCTTTGCTAGAAAATTATTAGAACCCCCAAACATTTTAGCAAAGACCCTAAAGAATACAATGACGATCGTTGCAACTTTTTATCTCGCACGGTATTTGCGCAGCAATTTTTCGAACGCGTTTTTTTCAGAAAAAAAACTGTTTCCAAAAACAAAACAGTAAAGTTAGCCCAATTCTTTAGCATAATGTGAAAGATGAAGATACGAGTAAATAGATACCCAACATGTCACGCTTCAAAATTGCATGCGCTTGTGGAATGGCGCCAAACTTTGGTATTTAAAAATCCCCAGTCGACGCTTTAACATTTTTTACTGGTTACATATTTTGAGTTACAGAGGAGGTCTAGGGCTAGAATTATCGCTCTCGCTCTAACGTTCGCGGCGATACCTCACATGTGTGGTTTGAACCGTTTTCATATGTGGGCGGGACTTACGTATGCGTTCGCTTCTGCTACGAGCTCGCGGGGACAGGGCGTTTTAAAAAAAAAAAATTCTTTTTATTGTTAATTTTACTTTAATTTTTTAGTTCAACACCTTTAAAAAAAAATAAAAATTTGATTACTTTTATTCCTATTACAAGGAATGTAAACATCCCTTGTAATAGGAATATGACACGATCAGACCTATTTACAGTGAGATATGGGGTCAATGACCCCACATCTCACCTCTAGGCTGGGAAGCCTTAAAAAAAAAAAAAAAAAACCGCTTCCCAGCCGCGGTGCTGCCGTTTTTTGAATGCAGAGGCCGGGCGTGACGTCATAACATCGCACCCGGCCTCCGAACGATCATAGAGACTCCGGCAACCATCTGGTCCACCGGAAATCTCTATGATCATCATCCGGGGGCCGGCGGATCCTGTGTCGGACTCACCGATGGAAGCGGTGAGTCGGTAGAAGCACCGGAGGGCGGCGGGAGGGGGGGGCGTCAAGAACGGTCAAGCGGCGGAACAGCTGCTATGATCGTTCTTATGGTGCAGGGAATCGCCGGCTGAAAACGGCTGTAGCTACAGGCATCATTCAGATATACCCCGGAGAACAAAAAGATGTCATATGACGTATACTGGGAAAAAATCTTATTTATTTTACCTTTCATTTTTTATTTTTACACTGTTCTTTTTACAAGGAATGTAAACATCCCTTGTAATAGAAAAAAAGCATGACATGACCCTTTTAAATATGAGATCTGGGGTCAAAAAGAACCCAGATCTCATATTTACAATAAAATGCAATATAAAAAAAAAAAATGTCATTAAAAAAAAAAAAAAAAAATGGGCGCTTTTCCGCCCTGCAATGCTATGGAAACGGGTGGGGGCCATCTTCCCCTCACTCGTCTCCATGCCACAGAGGAGAAACGATCTGATCGCCTCTGCCGATGGCTCTGGTAAGCGGCGGAGGGCACCGGAGCGCGGCGGGACGGGGGGTCCTCTCCCGACGCCGATAAAAATTATCTTGTGGCAAATCCGCCGAAGAGAGCACTATTATCGGAAACCGGACCGCTGGCCGAACAAGAAGATCCCGGGGTTATGGCAGCTAGCTGCTGCTATAACAACGAGATCCCTCTTCAAAGTAAGGCCTTATATCGGCGTGCGGCGGTCCGGAAGTGGGATAGTTAAATAGATTTTAAAACAAAAAGGTTGCTGAGTAACTTCTGGAAGGGGTAGCTGAGCTGCTGTGTCACAGCTGAGAAGATGGCTGGCTGCCCTGAACTGCTAAGAGACGGGAGCAGGGGGAGCTGATCTGCTAAATCAGTGCTGACAGAGGGGAGCAAGGGGGAGCTGAATTGCTGAGTCAATGCTGAATCTGAGCCGAATGGGACAGATATCCGTTTTTGACATCCACACCATTTCAGTTTGTGTCCAGCTGACCCATGATAGCTCTATGGGTGGCCAGACGTAAACGCCACTGTCTGTTTACATAAGGCTACCTCCAGTCTGTCACATTTAAGTCCAGATAAGGAAAAGGATGCAGTCCCTTTCCTTTTTGGGATCTGGATGGACTCGAAGGTTGGTGGGTGTAAACGGACATGTACATTTCCCCTGTCCATAGAGCTTCATGGAGCTTCCAATCAGATCCACCTGAAAAACTGATCTGAACTTGATCAGAAAGCCCACGTGAAAAACCTTTAGCCTAGGTTCACATTGGTCCGATTTGGCTTGCGATTTGATAAATCGGCTGGTATTGTCGGAAATAGCATCGTCCAAATCGGTGCGACGCTGACTTTGCGGTGCCGCACCAATTCCCAAAAGTAGTTCCTGCACTACTTTTGGTGATTTGCGGTGCGATTTTCAATAGACATCTTTACAGGAACCCGCACAGATGTCTGTCAAATCTCCCCCGAAGTTGGACTGCATTGCCGGGTTGAAATCGTGCGAGTTCAGCTGAATTTGCACGATTTCTAACCTGCAGCAATGTGAACCTAGGCTTAGAGTAACAAGCATCTAACTCCTGCAATACAGGGAGGGGAAGGGTGGTTTTGGGGTGTCCACTGCAAGGGTGTCTTTGTGTATTCCCTGCCTGGAATTTGAATGACCTTTGTTGTAAATATTGAGGATGAATTGCTCCACAGTGCCTGTATTGATGCACTGATGGCTCATTTTCAAGCTACTTTTTTTTAACAATTTGTAACTCCTTGAATGTCCATAGGGCTGTGAGTGATAAAAAATTATTTTCAACAGTCAAGTGTAAATTACCACCTACTAGGGGTACACTGGATCCTTTCCTGAACTCAGAATTGGGTTGTCACAACAGGATTGGGCTGTTTATGCCCATTGAATATTTATATATATATATATATATATATATATATATATATATATATATATATATATACACACACAGCACACTGGGGAAAAAAACTCACCCTTGATTTTCATGTCCCTATTTCATGTATATTTTCATCTTAAAGGTACTTTTATCTCCATATTGTTTACAGAAAAAACAGGTGCCACCTTTTCCGTGTTTATATAATGTAAAAAAGTAAAATATATAAAGCCCAGGTATGTACTTAGCATAAGACTGTATGACTCCAGACGTTTATATACTGCAGAGGCAGCACTTCCTCTGTGTTTCTTATATTTTAGAGGAAGTTCATTTTTTATGACAAAAGGCAGTTAAAAATGATTTACTACCTAAATATAGACCTATAAATAGCTCTGGTAAAAGGGAAAAGGTAGCATTATTTTCCAGCAATAAACTGTGGCTTTCAAAGGAGTAAATTGAGTTATCTGTCACCTACTTGAAACGTACAACAGCCGTATCCTGGCTATGGGAGCTCTGCAGAGGGTGAGCAGGATGACCAATAACTGTAATGGGACTGCGGAGAGCACTTGCTTCAGGCTGAATCCTCTATCCTGTGTGTGTGACAAGACAGGGGCATAGATGTGACAAGCAGTGACCAATAGTAGGCTATGTCCAGTTTTCATGTTTTCCAGTGCTAAACCTTTCATCTGATTTCTAAATTCAAATGCATTTGTAAATTCCAAAAGCCAATATAATAGTAGTGGTAAAAAAAGCACTTGTGGGTTTAACCAATTTTTTTTGTACAATTCTCCTTTAAGGGGGCGTGGCAAGGGGGTGTGTCTTATGCCTGCATACTTTTGCTGATAGGTGTCCCTCATTCCCATCTCAAAAGGTTGGGAGGTATGGATGTCTTCAGAGCATGTCGGGTGTGCACACTTGATTAACTGAATCTATGCTGATATTGCAAAGGGTCAACACTGGGTGCTTGAAAGTTGGAGTTTTTCCCTTTTAGCACCTCACTTTTGGTCAGCAAGGCTGCACATCAACAGGAAAATAAAATGCCGCTCCAGATGAGTGATGGAACCAGGTAGGTTGGGGAATGGACTCCTCCCAAGGGTGCTAGCCTCCGCCGTGCAATTTGGATAAAAGGAATGAATGACTGCACACCGAGGTAGTGTTGAATCTCTTTATTGTAAAATCCGTTACATGAATAACACCACAGAACAGGCAAACAGGTACAGGTAGATGCGTTTCACACAGCCGACGCTGTGCTTATTCATTACCTTTAGTGTGTGTAAACCACATTTAGTGCCCAACAGGAAGTGTGAGGAACAGGCAGAGGTGGGACAAAGTGGTAAACTCAGGGTGGCTCCTTTGGAGCATCCTATGGAGCCACCCCTGAGATGTAGGGACTAGAACTGTGTCTTCCTACACCAATGGTGGTCAGCTTGAAAATTGTAGAGGACTTCAAGTGCTGCTTCAACTTCCAGAGGGTCACACAATAGCACTGCATTTTCACACCTCAATGCCCAAAATGTTTTCTCCTGCTGCATTTTTTACGGCATATTGCAATGCACATTGAAGAAGTTGGAGTACAATAACCTACAGCATTGGCACAAATGAGTGCAAAAATAACCCCCAACATGGGTGTTGGTAAATGCAATAATAACCCTCAACATTGGTGTCAGTGGACAAAATAATAACCCCCAACATCAGTGTCAGTGGATGCAATAATAACCCCCAACATCAGTGTCAGTGGATGCAATAATAGCCCCCAGCATAATTGGTATCAGTGGATGCAATTATAACCCCCAGCATTGGTGTTGATGGATGCAATAATAAACCACAGTACTGGTGTCAGTAGATGCAATAGTAACCCCTGACTTTGGTATTAGTAGATGCAATATTAACCCTCAACATTGGTATCAGTGAACAAAAAAATAACCCCCAACATTAGTTGAAGTGGATGCAATAACCCCCAGCATTGGTGTCAGTGGATGCAATACCAACCCCCCAACATTGGGGTGGGATTGCAATAATAGACCCCAGTACTGGTGTCAATAAATGCATTTATAACCCCCAACATCGATGTGAGTAGATGCAATAATAACCCCCAACAACGGTGTGTGAATGCGATAATAGACCCCAGTATTGGTGTCTGTACTATTAACCCACACACACATTGGCGGTCACTGGCAGTGAGATTTAGTTCCCCCAACCCCCTTCATTGGTGGTCATGGCATGTAGTTAGATCAGGTAACAGGTGGGTGCTGATTGGTCACTCTGTGGATTGCTGCTCTTTGCGAGTTGTTATCTTTTTCCACTATAATATTGAATAAGCCCAACTTTGTTATAGTAATCAGTAATCTATTTATGTGTCACTTTGGATGACAGCTCTGCCAGAGAATCCCCGCATTACAGCAGAGGAATGGATATGGTGCATTGGTGGTCATGATGCCCTAGCATTGGCTCTGCATGCCAGTCCCAAGCCCAAGTACTTCCAGACAGTTGAGAAAGGACCTGGGTGACCTACCTCATAAAGATATGGCCAACACAATTCTATGGAAGAAGGCTTTCAAGCGTATCAATAATGGAGGCCAGAGAGCTGGCCTATAGTGTCAAATATAATATAATACAAAATTGACTAAATTGATCTCTTACAGTATATTACATTTGGCTGAAACTTTACTTGAAACAGATTCTGCCATTCAGTGCAAAGTGACAGAGTTTCCTGAAAGTCCTGATGCTCTAAGATGGCAGGTCAAAAACCTGTAATCTGGGCTTATAAACCTGCTATCCCAAAGTAGAAGGTTGCGGGCCACTGGTTGGGCACCCCTGCCTTAAGAGTTCCCTTCACTGGAACTAAGGGGCCAAGCCCAACCCCTAAAAAACAACCCCACACCATAATCCCCCCTCCACCAAATGATTTGGACCAGTACACAAAGCAAGGTCCATAAAGACATGGATAAGTGAGTTTGGGGTGGACGAACTTGACTGGCCTGCACAGAGTCCTGACCTCAACCTGGTAGAACACCTTTGGGATGAATTAGAGCACAGACTACGAGCCAGGCCATCTCGTCCAACATCAGTGCCTGACCTCACAATTGCACTTCTAGAAGAATGGTCAAACATTCCCATAGACACACTCCTAAACCTTGTGGACGGCCTTCCCAGAAGAGTTGAAGCTGTTATAGCTGCAAAGGTTAGGCCAACTCAATATTGAGCCCTACGGACTAAAGCCCCATACACACGCGCGGATTATCCGAGGACCAGGTCCGTCGGATCATGTCCGTCGTACTTTGTCCGATGTTGGTTTTGCGTACACACAGTCGGACAAAGTTGTCGGAAAATCCGATCATTCTGAACGTGGTGACGTTTGTTGCCTACGACGGGACTACGTAGAGGCTAGTAGCCAATAGCTTTGGTCTTGTAATGTGATCTGAGCATGCGTAGCACTTTGTCCGTCGGAATTCGCTACACACGATCGGATTTGGTGTGATCGGACTTTGTTGTCAAAAAATCTATCCAGCAGGAGATAGGACTTTGTCCGTCGGACAATCCGATGGAAAATGTCGGATGGTGCATACACACGGTCAGAATTTCCGACAACATTGTCCGATAGGACAGAATCCATCGGAAAATCCGACCGTGTGTATGGGGCTTAAGACTGGGATGCCATTAAAGTTCATGTATGTGTAAAGGCAGGTGTCCCAATACTTAGACAATATAGTGTATATAGTATATATACTGTATACATATATAATATACACAGAACAACCCATACTGATCCCCAGATCCAATGAAATTCCCATGGTTTGACGACAGATCCGTAGAAACTTTGTTCCCAGGAAAATGTCTGGTTTTAAAATATGACCAACTGTACTTTGACAACTGAATAACCGCATGTTGAGTTTAGCGTTTATCAAAAATGAGTGACCCTTGGACCTTTTAAGTGTGATATTTATTCAAGAGGAACATTTAATGAACTGAAAATCCTTTTACATTACAGCTGAATACACACGTCGGTATAAAAGGTACGTTGTGTGCTTCTTAGGCGGACAAGCCTGTGAATTCAGAGTGCTGCCAGTTCCCAATAAAGCGTCATTGCTTTATTTAGAAAAGACATGTACTAGTTCACTAATCAGATGAAGCAATGCGTTTCCTCTGACATTGTCTACATTTATGTAGCAGTGTCACATTACATTCAGAATGGGGACAGCCATTTTGAATAATTTCTTGACTTATCCAGGCACACACCTGTAGTAGGAGTTGGAAATTAAATGGAAAGCATTGGCTTCCCAGCGGGGGGGGGGGGGGGGGGGGCGTGTCAGGAAGAGGCAGTGGGAGAGCAGTACAGTGATCTTCCCAGTGAATGGCTGTGCAAAGGGGCGTGTCAGCACAAGTCTGTCCATTGGAGGACAGGCAGGGTGAGCTAACAACACAGAAAACTGACCATGCTGAGAGGGATGTGTTCTCATGCCTAGTGTTGTCAGTTTGAAATAGGAAAGCAGTGGGACTGGCAGGATCACCAGGTGTTTCAAACAAAGGAAGCAATACAAAGAGATATCTACTGCTTTACTAAAACTGGAGCGCTCAGAATCTCGTGCAGCTCTGCATGGTAGAGAATCAGCTTCTAACTTCAGGCCCATTGGTTTCTATGCAGAGCAGCACCAGATTTTGCACTCTCCAGGTTTAGTAAAACCCCCCCCCCCCCCTAAGTGTCATCAAGTTAAGGTTTACAGCTACTTGTTCTAAGTAAAGGCTGGCTACACACTCACAAATTGTGGTTGTGAACCATGCACATTTTAGGGTGCCATTCCAAATGAATAGCACTGCAACACACTAAGGCTAGGTTTCCACTAGTGCAACTTTTCATGCGATTTGGGACTGAAAAGTCGCATGACAAGTCCTACCCCATGATTTCCAATGAGTGCCGTTCGTATCTGTGTGACTTCAAGACGCAGCGACTTCAAAGTAGTCCCTGCACTACTTTGGTCTCACTTTGATGCGACTTGAGGTCCTTAGACCTCAAGAATACACAGGCATTGCTTTAAGTCACGGCAAAAAATTGTGCGACTTTGGGGACGCAATTGTGGAAACATAGCCTTAGGGCTCCTTAGGGTCTTGTGGCACCACTTATTTTCAATGGCACCCCAAACTCAAAGCGGATCTTTATCCATTTCTTGAATCCCCTGCTTACTGGGACTTGGATTCTTAAAGGTTCAAATATCCCCCCACCCAACGGATCCAGCGTTTTCCCGCTGAGATACTCTTGTCTTCTGCCACTGCCCAGTCCCACGCTGCCATGTTCTTTGTGACATCAAAGGCTGACAACTTTTCCTGGTTCAACCAGCAGCCCTCCTGATGACGGCCGCTCTCTTCCTTTGTGTATGAAGGACTAGGCCTCTTGTGATATGTGATGTGCATATCCAAGGAGTCACCACAAGAACAATGCATGTCATTCATTTGAAGTCCATGGCTCCAACCCCCCCCCCCCCCCCCCCCACACACACACCTACCTGCAAAAATAATAGCCAGTGTTTTTTTGGCAGCCCCACTCCCCACTCCCCTTCTCACCTAGACCAGAATGATATGTAATTATCCAGCAGCCCCCTGGGATAACCTTCTCACCTATCCCAGGTGGCCACAGGAGCCAATTCACTGAGCAACAGGGCTGGGTACAGAGCTGTATGTGGAGGTAGGGCTTCCTGACCCCAGAAGAGGCAGCCAGCTGCAGAGGACAAAGAGCAGCAGGAGATGAGAGGCTCTGACACCCGAACAGCGACCGCTGCAGGACAATGCTGGATCCGTAGAGTAGGTGTTTTTCTTTAAGAGAACCCAACATAACAGGTAAGGGGAAATAGGGGAGTATTGAAGTTCTCTTTTAAACGACGCACCTGTATTGCAGTGCACGGTAACGCACTGTTGCATGTACATGGGACCATACATTCATGTCACCAAGGAAACATTGACTATGTGTAATCCTTATGCTGCTAGCATTAGTAAATAGATAGGAAGGTAGATTATATTTACTTGTTTTGCATATCTTCAGTTACTTCCTTGTTTTCAGGCCTAGGCAAATTATGTCATACATCTCAGGAGTCTTCAGGAGGGGAGGGAAGGTTCTAAGTACAGCCCATGCCTGAGCTAAGGGCAGATGAATTTCAGGAAGTAAATGCTACATGAAGCATCTGCCCTTACTTAAGATGGCCACTGCCAGAAATGCTAGGGGGTGTTTTTTTTTTTATTATTCTTTTTTTTTTTTTTTTTTTTTTTTTTTTTTTTTTTTTTTTTTTTGTTTTTTTTTTTTTTTTTTTTTTTTTGTTTTTTTTTTTTTTTTTTTTTTTTTTTTTTTTTTTTTTTTTTTTTATTACTTCTCAGCAAAATAAAGCATAGAGACATGGATGGATGGGGGAGTTTACTTTGTGTCATGGTTCTGCAGTAATGTTTGTCTGTCAGCTTACCTCTCCATGTGTTCAGCTTAGGAGGCAAGCCACTCTCCCCTGGCTGCTTAAGTAATCTGTCCTCAAAGCATGGCTCCACCCCAGCCCCTATTAGGGAACTCTATATTAACCTGTGCACTGCAAGTCAGCCCTGCTGATCAATATTGTGTTTTTTTTCTTCCGTGTGCTACTTGCTGTGTGTTCTACATCTGATTCTAGTTACTGATCTTGGCTTGTTCTTGACTATCCTTACCTGCTTGTTCCCCCGACCTTTGGCTATCTCCTGACTATCCGTACCTGCTTTGTTTCCCTGAACTTTGGCTATCTCCTGACTATCCTTACCAGCTTGTTGCCCTGACCTTTGGCTATCTCCTGACTATCCTTTGTTGTTGGAGTCTGCTGCTTCCTCTCTTACCTCCCTGTAGTCTATCATGAGCGTGAGCTGGGAGGCCCTAGGGGCTACAGCTAAATCCATCCCCACCACTAGGGACCTCTGGTGAACACCCGTTGGCTCTTAGATTCCGCACCCTGGGAAATCTCATGCTCTAGCTCCCAGTGTCATCCGTGTTGGTACTACAGAGTACCTGCTCTCCTGTATCACCTAGAGCTCCATCCGCAGCAGTCAGCCGTAGGGTCCACTACCTTGTGGTGCACTCCAGAACCCCACGGGGTGCATCTGTCACCTGGACTCAGGTGACCTGACACTTTGAGCATTAAAAATAAAATAAATAGCATTTTTGGTTTGTGGTGGTCAGATACAGTGCAGTTCCACCTTAAAGCATAAGTTCACCTTTTCAGAAAAATTTAAAAAGTGAACTAACACTCTATGCCCGCCTCACCCCCCGGTTCCTGCTGTACTTACCTCCGTGGGTGATACAATTTCACTGTCCATGGAGCCCATTGCAGCAGTCCTGGGATTGGAGACACTTGCTATTTTTCCTCTTCTTTCCCTAGGGACACCAGGACAAATTAGCATGGTTCTCACTGGTCAATGCCAGTATGTGACCGTGCTGACCAGTCAGAACTGCTCTGATCCATCCCAGCGATTTTGGGGTTTGAAAACTGCACTGTTCTTCCTCTTCTTTTCTTAGGGACACCGGGATGGATCAGAGCATTTCTGATTGGTCAGCCACTGCTCTGATAGGTCCCTGTGGTCCTAGGGTTTGAAAACTGCACTGTTCTTCTTCTTCTTTTTTTTTTTTTTTTTTTTTTTTTTTTTTTTTTTTTTTTTTTTTTTTTTTTTTTTTTTTTTTTTTTTTTTTTTTTTTTTTTTTTTTTTTTTTTTTTTTTTTTTTTTTTTTTTTTTTTTTTTTTTTTTTTTTTTTTTTTTTTTTTTTTTTTTTTTTTTTTTTTTCTTTTTTTTTTTTTCTTTTTTTTTTTTTTTTTTTTTTTTTTTTTTTTTTTTTTTTTTTTTTTTTTTTTTTTTTTTTTTTTTTTTTTTTTTTTTTTTTTTTTTTTTTTTTTTTTTTTTTTTTTTTTTTTTTTTTTTTTTTTTTTTTTTTTTTTTTTTTTTTTTTTTTTTTTTTTTTTTTTTTTTTTTTTTTTTTTTTTTCTTTTGTTTTTTTTTTTTTTTTTTTTTTTTTTTTTTTTTTTTTTTTTTTTTTTTTTTTTTTCTTTTTTTTTTTTTTTTTTTTTTTTTTTTTTTTTTCTTTTTTTTTTTTTTTTTTTTTTTTTTTTTTTTTTTTTTTTTTTTTTTTTTTTTTTTTTTTTTTTTTTTTTTTTTTTTTTTTTTTTTTTTTTTTTTTTTTTTTTTTTTTTTTTTTTTTTTTTTTTTTTTTTTTTTTTTTTTTTTTTTTTTTTTTGTGGTCCTAGGGTTTGAAAACTGCACTGTTCTTCTTCTTCTTTCCTTGGGGACACCAATATGGATCAGAACACTACTGATTGGTCAGCACCAGAACTTGACTGCTCTGACCAATCAGAACCATTCTGATCTGGCATGGCGTTACTAAGGAAAAAAAAGGAAAAATAGTAGGTTTTCAAACCCCAGGAATGCTGCACCAAGCTGTGTGGACAGTGACACTGTATCACCCATGGAGGTAAGTGCAGCTGGGACCAGGGGGGTGAGTAGGGGGGTAGGATTTTTGGTTCACATCTTCATTTTTTTCTGAAAAGGTGAACTAACCATTTAAAGGGAATCGGTCATATGGGAATAATGCAGGCCACCATTTTTTAAGTGTTTTTTTTTTTATAATATTACTTACCTGGTTGTCATACTGAAGCTTCAATGGCTTCTAGAGGACTAACATTTTCTTCAAGATGCCAGCAATGGTCGTCCCTGTACTTCGCTTATGACAGTGAATGGAAAAAGACTGCCTGTTTCCCTCTGCAGCCTATAGGCACAGGCCTACTGTGCCTAATAGCTAGTTCAACCTTGTTTAGGAAAATGGAAAGATTTTTGATTGGCTGAATCATTTTCCTCGCCTCCTTGCAATGTCCTTTCTTTTGTAGCTCTCTACAATGAATCTTTGACAAAACGGGTGTCCCTGCGCCATAAATTGCTTGCTTGATTGCATTATACATTGTAAGGGATATTGCTCTCGCTCTTTTTTAACAGCGTTGATTTTTTTTTCTTCCCCTTTGTTGTAAATCTTTTCAGCCATACTCAATGTCACTTTATGCGTCGGCCTGTCAGAGAACGCCGCGCTGACAGGTGATTCACATCGCAGAACAGGAGTTTGTGGAAACGCGGATTAATTTTCAGTTCTTGACTCCAAGATTCTGCCTGCCGCTGAAAACGAGGAGGAAGAAAAGAAACTAACTGAGAGTTATAAATAGCTGCAGAAAAAAAAAAAAGATTCTGCTATATTCAGCATCTCCTAAATGAGAGTTTTACCCACGTAACTTAAATATCCCACACTCTACATCAGAGCTCACATCTCCCTCCTCGCGTTCCATTCATCCTGAGCATTAATGGACGTCGCAGCAGAGGACGAGCAGATCAATTTTACCACAAAGCCCACAGATTGTCCTTCTGTTGCTGCAAATAAGACAGGATCATGTATAAGATTGCAACATGCGTACGTGATCCGCGTACTTGTACCAGGTCCCAGATTTACTTAAAGGAGAATGTCTCCATGTTTTTTTTGCTTTTTGTTTTTATGCAAACATCCTAGAAAAAACACATTAGTCTTTTAAGTACATTAAAGTGGGGTGCCCACAAAAAAAAAAAAATTAAATTCAGCAGCTACAAATACTGCAGCTGCTGACTTTTAATAATCGGACACTTACCTGTCCCGGGGTCCAGCGATGCGGGTGAACGAGACCCCCCCCCTCGTTCCCAGCTCCGCTCGCGGCGCCGGCATTCTTAATGTGGGAACCCGGCTGTGGCTTCACAGCCGGGCACCCACTGCGCATGCGCGAGCGGCGCTGTGCTGTGCGCTGTGATTCGACGCTCATTCATCTGGGACACATGACAGGTCCCAGATGACTGTGCGGCGCCTAGGGGAAGTGACGTTTAGCCCGGGCAATGAAGGTGGCAGACTACGAGGGACCCCCTAGCAACAGGCATTTAGAGGTGAGTAAAACATTTTTTTTTTTCCTATTATTTTTTTTTTAATTTTTTTTATGATTTCTAAGCCACATTTTTTTTTTTTGGTGGCAACCCCACTTTAAGCTGTAAGGAGATGAATTAAAACCAGGATCACATTTGCATTATTTTAGTTCTGGAACAGTCCAGACATATACCATCCAGAACCTTTCAATGCCACCTCTTCTGTTTGGAAGGAGCTGGGAAATTCATTCCAGGCACCTTCAGGAAGGGTAAATACATGCAAAATGGTCATTGGTGACATTGACAGGGGACAGTTGGTATGTAATTTTACCTTTGCTACAATAAAGATGTGCCCAAATGGAAGTGCCCTACAACATTTTTGATGGAAGACATTAAAATGAGTGTGTGGAAATCACGGACCAGCAACTAGCATCTATCTATCTATCTATCTATCTATCTATCTATCTATCTATCTATCTATCTATCTATCTATCTATCTATCTATCTATCTATCTATCTATCTATCTATCTGTCTAGCTATCCATAGCTCCCAACTGTCCCTGATTTGGAGGGACTGTCCCTGATTTGGAGCAATGTCCCTCTGTTCCTCTTTCCTCCTCATTTGTCCCTCATTTTGCTCTGATCTATATAGATGTATATAAAATGCACTTTATATCTTTCAAAAAGTGTTTCCCAGCGCTAAACCTTTCATCCAAATTCTAAATAGCTGAATTTGTAAATTTAAAAAAACAATATAAAGGAATAGTAGTGGTAAAAAAAAAGCCCTTGTGGATTTGATTAACCTTTTTTTTTTTGGTTAATTCTCCTTTTACCACATAACGACCGGTGCACGCCGATGTACGTCGGCAGAATGGCATGGACAGGCAAATGGGCGTACCTGTACGTCCCTTTGAATTTGCCACCGTGCCATCGCATGTGCGCTGTGAGTCCGACCGCGGGTCCAACACCCGCTATCGTCTCACGGAGAGGAAGAACGGGGAAATGCTAACGTAAACAAGCATCTCCCCGTTCTGCCTAGTGACAGTGTCACTGATCATAGCTCCCTGTAATCGGGAGCGCGATCAGTGATGTGTCACACACAGCCCCTCCCCCCACAATTAGAATCACTCCCCGGGACACACTTAACCCAGCCCCCTAGTGGTTAACCCCTTCACTGCCAGTGTAATTTTTACAGTAATCAGTGCAATTTAATCGCACTGATCGCTGTAAAAATGACAATGGTCCCAAAAATGTGTCAAAATTGTCCGATGTGTCCGCCATAATGTCACAGTCATGATAAAAATCGCAGATCGCCGCCATTACTAGTTGAAAAAAATTATTAATAAAAATTCCATAAAACTATCCCCTATTTTGTAGACGCTATAATTTTTGCACAAACCAATCAATAAACGCTTATTGCGGTTTTTGTTTTACCAAAAATATGTAGAAGAATACGTATCGGCCTAAACTGAGGAAAATAATTTTTTTTTTATATATTTTTTGGGGATATTTATTTTCAGCAAAAAGTAAAAAAAAAATTGTCGCACTTTTTTTGTTTATAGCGCAAAAAAATAAAAACAGCAGAGGTGATCAAATACCACCAAAAGAAAGCTCTATTTATGGGAAGAAAAGGACGTAACTTTTGTTTGGAAACCACGACCGCGCAATTGTCAGTTAAAGCGACGCAGTGCCGAATTGCAAAAAGTGCTCAGGTCTTTTGCCAGCCAAATGGTCCGTGGCTTAAGTGGTTAAGGGGGTGTGGCAGGAGGCGTGTCCTATGCCTACATACGTTTGGTAGTAGTTGTCCCTCATTCCTATCTCAAATGTTGGGAGGTATGTCTATCTATCTATCTATACTATATTACCAAAAATATTGGGATGTCTGCCTTTACACGCACATGAACTTTAATGTCATCCCAGTCTTAGTCCGTAGAGTTCAATATTGAGTTGGCCCAACCTTTGCAGCTATAACAGCTTCAACGCTTCTGGAAAGGCTGTCCACAAGGTTTAGCAGTGTGTCTATGGGAATGTTTGACCATTCTTCCAGAAGCGCATTTGTGAGGTCAGGCACTGAAGTTGGAGAGAAGGCCTGGCTCTCAGTCTCTGCTCTAATTCATCCCAAAGATGTTCTATACGATTGAGGTCAGGACAGGCCAGTCAAGTTTCTCCACCCCAAACTTGCTCATCCATATCTTTATAGACCTTGCTTTGTGCACTGGTCCAAATCATTTGGTGGAGGAGGGGGGATTATGGTGTGGGGCTGTTTTTTAGGGGTTGGGCTTGTCCCCTTAGTTCCAGTGAAGGGAACTCTTAAGGCGTCAGCATACCAAGACATTTTGGACAATTTCATGCTCCCAACTTGTGGGAATAGTTTGGGGATGGCCCCTTCATTTCCAACATAACTACGCACCAGTTTACAAAGCAAGGTCCATAAAGACATGTGTAAGAAGTCCTGAACTCAACCTGATAGAACACCTTTTGGATGAATTAGAGCAGAGACTGCGAGCCAGGCCTTCTCTCCCTTCTTGGCCAGGCAGGGCCGCTCAGCTAAGCCTGTGTTGGGCCCATAGGTCTCAGTCTTACATAGCACAATCTCCAAACACGTCCTCCTCAGGCTGAGGTCTGGGGGAGAGAGAGCTCATCAAGCCTCTCCCTGAGCTTTTATAACCTCCCTAGCATGCACCTCTGTAGAATAGGGTGACCAGACATCCCCGGTTTCCGGGGACAGTCCCCGGATTGAGGACACTATCCAGACCAAGTCTGTCCCCGGTTTTGTCCCCGGATTGGAATTTGAACAGGGACTGGGGCAATTTCAAAGACAGCCCGGGCAGAATAAAAAAAAATCTGAATTGCACCCCCCCCCCCCTCCTTTGCCGCTCCTACTAGCTTTATGGGGGTTTATTTTTTTACATTATTTGTGCCCCTTTCTGATGATCATGTTCTGGTCGGAGCGGAGGGAAAATTTCTTCAGTTTTGGGCGCATGCTCATTCAGCTCCGCTCGCATGTTCTTCTGCCTTGGCTCAAGTCCGGGCCAGCCGCCTGCCTGTTTATTTCCTTGCCTTCGCTGGTGGAGTGAAATTCCTCTGCTCCCCACCCAGTAGTACCCGGGGCCCGGAGTGTAAGGCTTGACAGGCTGTGAGGCGGGCGGCGGCAGCGGAGATGGGCAAAGAGTCGCCGATTGCTGCCATTACTAGTAAAAAAAATTAAATATGTCCCCGGATTTCATTTTAAAAATCTGGTCACCTTACTGTAGAAAGACTACTAGTTAGGAGTCAGAAGGGACATAAAGGCTCAATAGCAAAAGACTTGCTTGCTGAACCCAGAAACTATAGCCCTAAGCATAAGTGACACCTAGTGCGACAGTAGGATACTCCAACAACCCTGAAACATAAGGGGGAAGCCAAATAAGCAACTAGAAATTGTCCCAGGTTAGTTACTACCCAGGAAAGATAAATTTAGACACCTACTAAAATACAAGGTGGCTACATTACCCTAACACATTCTCTCCTTTAAAGCAGAACTACATTGCACCTGAGCACCACATACCAAAAAACATTATTTAATTCATTTTTAGTATTCAAAGCAAACACGCTCATCCATCCATGTCTCCATGCTGTATTTTGCTGAGAAATCACTTTGAAAAAACAACCCCTTTAATTTCCAGCTGCGGCCATCTTGGGTAAGGGCAGGTAATTCATGTGGCATTTACTGCCTAAAATCCATCTGCTCTTAACTCAGGCATGCAAGCAGGAGGGTGTGCTTAGCTGAAAAAATCCATCTTTACCTCCTGAAGACTTCTGGGTTGTAGGACATAATTTGCCTAGGCCTGGAATCCTGGAAGTTACTAAAGAAATGTAAAAATCTAAGTAAAACAAGTAAATATGATATACCTTCCTATCTATCTACTAATGCTAGCAGCATAAGGATTAAAGAAAGTCAGTGTTGACTGAGAAAGTGAATTTTCACTTTAAGGTAGAAAAAAATGCTCCACTACCCAGATAGCAAGGATAACCTGCCACAAATTGTGGCAGTGTTGAATTGTAAGTCTTGTTAACTTGCTGCACATTTTCACTGGCAAGTTGTCCACTTGCAGAGCACCTGAAGCACAAGTTCTAGTTGCCACTTTTTCAATTTGTAGCAAGTTTGCGTGGCAAGTCTCTAGCTAGAGCAAAGTTGCAGTGGTGAGTTTATAGCAAGAGCTCTGCAAGTCACAGTGCCCCCTGTGGTGGGATGACTATTGCACAACATAACTGAACCAGAACTTGCAGAATGTTTGTAAAGAAAGTTGATCTGAAGTCATACAATGTGGACAATTTGTGCAATTGTGCAACCAACTTGTGAAGCCTGGCAAGTCTAGCAATAGCTTAGCAAGTCATTTTTTTAAACTTGCAGCTCAATCGCTTGCTATCTGGGTACCTGCCCCCTCCCCCCTACCTGGCACCAATCCAGCGCTGTCCCGTCTACAACACTGCTCTTACACTTCCTGGTCTCACAGGAGACACAGGCAGAAGCGGGAGCCCTAGGTTCCTGCTGCTGTCAGTCAAATCCTGTGAGAAGGGAGGGGGAGCATGGCCAATCCGCGCTGTGTGTGTCTATGATTGCACACAGCCACGCTCACAGGTGCCCCCTTAGCAGCCAACTTGCTGAGGGGGCACCGGAAGAAGAAGTAGACAGAGCGCCAGTGGGGGACTCCAGAAGAGGAGGTAAGGGACCCTTCTATGCATTATCATTGCATAGATCAAGTTGTGATAATACCTTTTTTACTTAAATGAAAAAAAAAAGCTTTTATAATTAAATTATGTGTTTAGGATTAATAAGTCTGTTGTCAAAGACTTAGGTGTCACAAGGGAGGTAGCCCTGCTGCAAGATTGCACCCCCATTCTTCCTGTTCCATTGACAAATATAGTTTTTCGGCCCTCCCATCACTTTCTGTCCTGATGACAATAGTCCTTAGGATAAACACAAATCTCTTCAGCAGCAATAAACGCATGATGGGGTTCTAACCAATGTACTTTGAGCTTGTTTTGGGTGCCCCAAATGCTTTAGTCACTGCTTCAGGTCGAGTTCTTAAATTTTCCAAAACTGTTTGGAACACCGCTGGTGGTTGACCAACAACAGGATTGCAGCAAACAACATGGAGTCTGATGCTTTTGATGAACTGGAGAGAAGATTATAATTCCTATGTTGTGTCAGCGTACACGATACCAGCGAGGAACATGACTTTGCTTGCTTTCAGCAATCAGATATCAGACATTTTGGTGACACATCCAGAGCCCAAACAGAGTCATAATTCATAATCAAAGAGAAAAGCCCCAGGCAAGATAGCCAATGTAGCTGAACTCAGCACCCAGCTGAGCACTTTCATTTACCCAGCGCTGCCAACTCCTTTCTGAGAAGATCCTTCAGCTGCACGCTGAATAAAATACACAGTTGGCCTCCTGTATCTCTTTCAGCTGGGCAGCCTTCGCTTATAAAGCTTTTCGCCCCACGTTTTTGATCTTGACTAAATAAGCATACTAGACATGTGCACATTAGAAAAATTTGTTTAGTTTAGTTTAGTTTCTGTTCGTTTCCGTTGATTCGTAACGATTCGTAAATTCGTATTCGGACTCGTTCGTATTTTCGTAAGTCGTCGGTGTTCGTATTCGGACTCGTTCGTATTTTCGTAAGTCGTCGGTGTTCGTATTCGGACTCGTTCGTATTTTCGTAAGTTATTTTTTAGTTGATTCGTCTTTCCGTTAGTCTAATTTTCGTATTTTCGTATTTTTGTTGTATTTTGTATTCGGACGCATTCGTATTTTCGTAGATTTAGTTACATTTGTACTTTCGTAAGATTGATTTATTCGTACTTTCGTAACATTGTTTTCGTAGATTCGTAATCGGAGCATAATTCATAATTTTATGTAATGTGTATGCTATTATTACATTGTAAGAGACACGGAAAATTACGAATCAACAAAAAAAAATTAAAAAAGTTCCGAATGTACGAATTTTTTCGTTCAATCCATTCGAAGCACGTTAAGCAGCGCCATTGTAAGAGACACGGAAAATTACGAATCGACAAACAAAAAAAAAAAAAGTTACGAATTTTTTCGTTCAATCCATTCGAAGCACGTTAAGCAGCGCCATTGTAAGAGACACGGAAAATTACGAATCGACAAACAAAAAAAAAAAGTTACAAATTTTTTCGTTCAATCCATTCGAAGCACGTTAAGCAGCGCCATTGTAAGAGACACGGAAAATTACGAATCGACAAACAAAAAAAAAAAGTTACGAATTTTTTCGTTCAATCCATTCGAAGCACGTTAAGCAGCGCCATTGTAAGAGACACGAAAATTACGAATCGACAAACAAAAAAAAAGTTACGAATGTACAAATTTTTTCGTTCATTTTGATTTTCGTTGTTTCTGTTTTCGTTTTTCGGATTTTCATTCTTTCGTAGTTTAGTTGTTTCTAATTTAATTATTTCGTATTTTCGTTGTTTTTCTAATTCGTTTGTTTCGATAGTTCGTTATTCGTTAGAATTTTTAGCGAATCATTCGTTCATTCGTACGATAACGAATGAACGAATATAACGAATTTGAACGGAAAACGAATCGTAACTAAACGAATTGCACATGTCTAAATCATACAACCCATTTAAAAATACTCATCTTAAGCCATGGTCACGTTATGAGTTGGAGCCAGTCTCCTTTTTTCCATAGGTTTTATTCACACGTGCAGTGGATAGGCGCTTAAAACAGGCAGTTGATCTGAATTCTTACTGTCCCCCAACCCAACTGCCTGCCTGTAAGTGGATTGTTTTGTTGTATATTGCTGTGGTCACTTTGCGTTTCGGAACTGTTATACAGAAAGTCTAAGCCCCTGTACACACGGTCGGAAATTCCGACCACAAAATCCGTCTGATTTTTTCCGACGGATTTTGTCCGAAACTTGTGTTGCATACACACGATCGGACAAAGTTGTCGGAAAATCCGATCGTTCCAAACGTGGTGACGTTCGTTGCAAACTACGTAGAAGCTAGTAGCCAATAGCTTTGGTCTCGTAATTTGATCTGAGCATGCGTGGCACTTTGTCTGTCGGAATTCCCTACACACGATCGGAAAAAGTCAGATTTTGTTGTTGGAAAATTTGAGATCCTGCTCTTAATTTTTTTCCGGCGGAAATTCCGATGGAAAAAGCCTGCTAGAGCCCACACTCGATCGGATTTTCCGACAAAATTGGACTTTTTCCATCGGAATATCCGACCGTAGGTGGTGCCGTTTGCCAACCATGTCCTATTCAAGTTAGTGGGATAACACCGAGACCGTGTTGCTTTGTACTTCATGGGTCAGACAGAAAATCAATGCAAAATCCCACCTTGGGGATCAGAAAAGTATGTGTTCAGAAAGCAGCATATCACTTCCTGAACACCTGCCCATTGGCTCTAAATCGAATGGATCGCTTTTCAGAGATGTTTACAAACCTTCTCCATGTGTGAGTGAATCCTTACTGTCAAGTAGGAGGGTCCTTCCTGTCTATGCTGGGGTGATGTGGACATTTCCTACTGGATGTCTTGTGGCAAGGGCCTCTATGTTCCAGAAGACCATGCAGTTGCGACAGTTTGCATTGCTGGATCACTAGTCTGCAACTCAAGAAAAAGCACTACTAAGGAACACGTGATCCGACCACAAAATCCATCGGATTTTTTCCGACGGATTTAGTCCGACACTGGTGTTGCATACACACGGTCGGACAAAGTTGTCGGAAAATCCGATCATTCTGAACGTGGTGACGTTTGTTGCCTACGACGGGACTACGTAGAGGCTAGTAGCCAATAGCTTTGTACTTGTAATGTGATCTGAGCATGCGTGGCACTTCCGTCGGAATTCGCTACACACGATCGGAAAAAGTCCGATAGGACTTTGTTGTCGGAAAAATTGAGAGCAGGAGATAAAACTTTGTCCGTCGGAATTTCCGACAACATTGTCCGATGGAGCCTACACACGGTCGGAATTTCCGACAACATTGTCCGATAGGACATTTTCCGTCGGAAAATCCAACCGTGTATACGGGGCTTTAGATAAGTAATAAGGAGCTGCGCCAATTATGCTAAAACATTGGAAAGGCTAAATACACTTCTAATGAATAAAAATGCCTACAATTATTAGGTATGTAAACCCAAATATGACACAAAATCGTGAACATAAAGCAAATAATCAAAGCAAAAAGTCATATATTCAAATTCATAAAACAATGACATTTGCTCAATAGGTATGGTTAAAAGTCCTCTGGCAGCAAAAAGGATGATAATGACACTGCACCCATCCAAATGTGACTCAGATTGTACACCTCGGTGACTTGCATGTACAGTTGGTGAAAAGTGCCCGACACCCTAGATAACAATGTGCTTACCAGACGGTAAAGCAAATAAAGCTTTTAATAGGAGCCAATCAGCAACTGATGTGAGTGTCCTTGGCTTTTCTCTCTCCCCCGATCCACAGCATCCACCAATTATAGTTATGGGGTATTAAACTTCCACATGCTCATTGGGATTCCATTCAAAAAAGAAGAAAAAAGCCACCCATAGCGTAATTCAGACGGTAAAGCAAATAAAGCTTTTAATAGGAGCCAATCAGCCAAGATTCAGGCTGATCAGGAAATGTATTATTTGTGTAAAATATTTCCAAGATTTAATGCAGGGCTCCTTTATGAAAAAGGTGCTGAGAATTCTAATAAGAAACTAAGAGGCTGTCTGCATACTTTTTGACAGCCTGTTGATAGCTGACTTTGCTGGGTAATATTTCCTCTGCAAGGAGAAAGAGATTAGGCTCCAAGGAACAGAGCGAAATGCATTGGAGGCGTGGCCTGGTCGGAGTCCAGGCGGAGGTTGCCACTTACCATCTATCTTCGGGATTGTATAGACAGGGAGACCTTCCTTTACACATAGCAATTACAGGAGCCCGGGACAAGTTCCCTCCCAGACCAGCACTCCCAGGGGTGGACATCAAGGATTTGCACCCCCTTCAGAGAGCCTGAGCACCACATGCAACAGGTCTTTTGGGTCTCACTGAGAAAGAGAAAAGAGTTGAATTTCTCCTTTGAATCGTTCAGATGTCTTTTCTACCTGATGTCTCCTGGTTTTCAGGTTTATAGTCCACCAAACAGAACATATGCAATCACGTGGTTGGCTTGCAAGTTCTATAGTT
>CM053029.1:86622958-86642761 GCA_028564925.1 Lithobates sylvaticus | reverse complement strand
GATCTGGGGGTGACAGGGGGGTGTTTTGTGTGCCTATGTGTACTGGTGTCAGTGTACTGTTGGTGCACTAACCTGTACATGTTGACAGCTCGGCGTTCCGGTCACATAGACCGGCGCACCGAGCGTGACATCACTTCCTCTGCCTGTGTTTTGATTGACACAGACAGAGGAAGCATCTGATTCGCCAGGAGCGATCGCGAGGGGGTGGCCAGAAACCACTGGCCGTCCCCTCATCCCGGATCGCTCCTGAAGCGATCCCGACCGTCCCCGCCGGCCGGGGGGGGGGCGATCGGACCCCCCACGCGCCTGAAGAATGGCACGTACAGGTACGTGCTTCTGCCTGTACGTGCCATTCTGCCGACGTATATCTACATGGGGCGGTCGGGAAGTGGTTAAAGGGAAACCATAAAAATAAGAAATAACAATAAAAATTGAAAATTCCTTTAATTTAGTGCCTTGGGGGTCCTCTTAGTCTGCCTGTAAAGTGGTGCATCTGTACCGTGTATAGAACCTACTGTAGCAATAGTAATATTTATAAAGCCAAAAAAATGACATTTTCCCTGCAAGCTTTCTTTATTTGTAAACAATGGTTTGGGGAGCCAGTCTGTATGATGAGGCCACAATTTAGTGCACTCGGAACAAGATAAAACAAGAGATTTTTTTGGATAAATTCTGGTGTCTTTCGCAGACTTTGGATAGAAGTAACAGGTGTGGAAAAATTGGGTTTTGGGTGTTGGTGGTGCCTTCACACCATAACCCTATAGAGGTACTTTTGATGAATCAAGTAATGGCTGCGCATCATCAAGGAGCAAGTGGCTGACGCTGTGTTCAAATAACTCAGCTGACTCCTCCATGCCTGATGCTGGGGCTATGGCAGGAATAGCTGTGGACAAGGAGGCAGGTTTTGCTACTCTGGCAGCTGCGGTGGACTGCGCACTAGTCTCTGCTTGGGTGATAGAGGATGGGGAGGATGAGGATTGTTTGGTAAGCCAGTCCACCACCTCCTCTGCATGTTGTGGCTGGATAGCACAGGCAACATCTCTAAACAGAGGAAATTATGCCCTGCCTGAGCACGGACCACGAGCACCTTTGCCTGTGGACACAGACACTGCTGGCCCCCTCACAGTGCTATGGGAACGTCTGCCTCTCCTTGTTGGCCTCCCAGACATGATGGAGGGAGGGGCTTATTAACAAAATGTGTTAAAGATGGGGAAATATGTACATGGATGAAAATGATGGGGTACCGGCGCTACTAATTCTTATTCGGCAATTTTCTGTTTTAGTAATGTTCTATTTATTATTCAGGGTATTTTTGGTGTGCTAGCAGTTTCAAGAAAACAATAATCACCAACCAGTGATCGTTTAAATGATGTAAAGGAAAAAGGGAAACCGCGCCACCTTTCGGTGTTAATATTACTTAAAGAAAAAATCTGCTTTGCTGTGCTACGAGCAGGAAAAAAAGACTCTGTCTATAAATGAATATCGTGCCATACAATCAATTAATCTTATTGTCCTTAAACAAATAAAGTGCTTCTGTGCTATGCCCTACGAGAATGTCTCGTTCCCATAGGTAGTGGTTGTTTAAAGTAATTAGAAGTATTGTACCCCCTAGATTGATATCATCAAACAATGTATCTGTAATCAACAAAACTCATGAATGGCATCACCTACACCTGTGGCTGTAACCAAACTCAATAATGCAAATAAGCCATCAACATAAACCAATACAGGTGAGTGAAATAAATAAATGCAGATAAATGCAAATAAACATATAAATGCAAGTGGATAAAAAATGACAAATAAAAAATGACAAATAAAAAATGACAAAGAAAGGTGGTGATTATAAAACAAAGTCCATTTGTGACACCAAAGTGCTTGTAAAAAGTGCTCTGTTTAGGAAGGTTCACAGTGCAAATCTTTTTCCTCTCAGTGTAGCCGCCACCAACTATGTAATGGATCACTTACCAAACCTAGGCAAGTGTAGGGCATGTAGTTTAATTTAGGATAACCAGTCCTATCTGTGGTCTCCCTCCAGTGCCCAGTTCCTGATACTGGGATGTGACTTGGTCTCCAATCGTTACCCCAAGGGCAAGATAATAAAAAGAGGGACTCTGATGGTGAAGTACGTTTTTGTACAAAAGTTTTATTTAAAACAAATATCTAAAAGAACTCACATGGTCCGGTGCCTTTGGCCGGCACTGAGCATATCCAGCCTTGTAAGGAGATGGAACTGTTTGCTGATGCTTTGCGTCCTAGATCCCTTCCTGGTGTGAGCTGCCTCCCCGGAAGTGACGTGATCGCGTAATTACCCAGCAGCCTCTACGCGTTTCGCAAGTACCTTTTGCTTCCTGATGACGCAAAAGGTACTTGCGAAACGCGTAGAGGCTGCTGGGTAATTACGCGATCACGTCACTTCCGGGGAGGCAGCTCACACCAGGAAGGGATCTAGGACGCAAAGCATCAGCAAACAGTTCCATCTCCTTACAAGGCTGGATATGCTCAGTGCCGGCCAAAGGCACCGGACCATGTGAGTTCTTTTAGATATTTGTTTAATTTTCGGACGCATTCGTATCTATTCGTACATTCGTAACATTCGTAGATTCGTAATCGGAGCATAATTCATAATTTTATGTAATGTTAATGCTATTATTACATTTTAATAATTTACGAATCGAAAAAAAAAAAAAGTTACGAATCGAAAAAAAAGTTACAAATGTACAAATTTTTTTGTTCAAAAGAGACACGGAAAATTACAAATGGAAAAAAAAAAAAAGTTACGAATCGAAAAAAAAAGTTACGAATCGAAAAAAAAAGTTACGAATGTACGAATTTATTTGTTCAATCCATTCGAAGCACGTTTAGCAGCACCATTGTAAGGGATACGGAAAATTACCAATTCAACAAAAAAAGAAAGTTACGAATGTACGAATTTTTTCGTTCGTTTTTCGGATTTTCTTCATTAGCACATTCGTTGTTTCTAACTATTTTTTTTCGGATTTTCGTTGTTTTTCGGATTCGTTCGATTCGGATGATTCGTTAATCGGATTCGTACGATTCGAACGATTCGTTATTCGGGTTCGTACGATTCGAACGATTCGTTCATTCGTACGAAAACGAACGAACGGAAATAACGAAAAAAAAAAACGAAAAAAAAATAAACGAATTGCACATGTCTAGCAATGAGTCATGATTGAATAGAGTCATAATCACAGTGTCCAGTCATGGCTTCGACAGTGCTATGTGCCCTGATTGGGCAAAGCTTTCATTGCTTTAGCCATTTAGGGCCTTCAATGCACTGTGCGGCGTCGCAGTGTATTGTGGTCATTCGGAGGGCCGAACAAACAGTACAACGTCCTGATAATTGAGGTGTTCGTCGAACGGGCGAACAGTCAATGTTCGGCCCAGACTTGCTCCGGCCAAACCGGTCGCCCAATTCTGAAAAAAAAATGAAAAAAATCACATGTACATAAGTATTTACAGCCTTTGCCATGACACTCAAAATTAAGCTCAGGTGCATCCTGTTTCCACTGATCATCCTTGAGATGTTTCTTCAACTTGAATGGAGTCCACCTGTGGTAAATGCAGATGATTGGACATGATTTGGAAAGGCACGCACCTGTCTATATAAAGGTCTCACAGTTAACAGTGCATGTCATAGCACAAACCAAGCCATGAAGTCCAAGGAATTGTCTGTAGACCTCTGAAACAGGATTTTATCGAGGCACAGATCTGGGGAAGGGTACAGAAAATTTTCCGCAGCATTGAAGGTCCCAATGAGCACAGTGGCCTCCATCATCCATAAATGAAAGAAGTTTGGAACCACCAAGACTCTTCCTAGAGTGGGCCAAACTGAGCGATCGGGGGAAAAGGGCCTTAGTCAGGGAGGTGGCCAAGAACCCGATGGTCACTCTGACAGAGTTTCTGTGTGGAGCGTTTCTCTGTGGAGAACCTTCCAGAAGAACAACCATCTCTGCAGCACTCCACCAATCAGGCCTGTAAGTGGCCATCCAGTAAAAGGCAAATGACAGTCCACCTGGAGTTTGCCAAAAGGCACCTGAAGGGCTCTTAGACCATGAGAAACAAAATTCTCTGGTCTGATGAAACAAAGATTGAACTCTTTGGCCTGAATGGCAAGGATCATGTCTGGAGGAAACCAGACACCGCTCATCACCTGGCCAATACCATCCCTACAGTGAAGCATGGTGGTGGCAGCATCATGCTGTGGGGATGTTTTTCAGCGGCAGGAACTGGGAGACTAGCCAGTATCGAGGGAAAGATGATTGCAGCAATGTACAGAGATGTCCTTGATGAAAACCTGCTCCAGAGCGCTGTGGACCTCAGACTGGGGCGAAGGTTCATCTTCCAACAGGACAACGACCCTAAGCACACAGCCAACATAACAAAGGAGTGGCTACGGGACAACTCTGTGAATGTCCTTGAGTGACTTGAGTCCTTGAGTGGCTCCGCCAGAGCCCAGACTTGAACCCGATTGAACATCTCTGGAGAGATCTGAAAATGGCTGTGCACTGACGCTCCCCATCCAACCTGATAACGCTTGAGAGGTCCTGCAAGAAGAATGGCAGAAACTTCCCAAAAATAGATGTGCCAAGCTTGTAGCATCATACTCAAAAAGACTTGGGGCTGTAATTGGTGCCAAAGGCGCTTCAACAAAGTCAAGGCTGTGAATACTTATGTACATCTAAATTTGCAAAGATTTCAAACAAACTTCTTTCACGTTGTCATTATGGGGTATTTATTGTTGAATTTTGAGAAAAATAATGAATTCAATTCATTTCAGAATAAGGCTGTAATATAACAAAATGTGGAAAAAGTAAAGCGCTGTTAATATTTTTCAGATGCACTGTACCTATAACTAATTGTTGCAGCACATATTTTGTTAAATGAAAAGCCATAGTTCTTTAATCAGGGATGCTATTCACATGCCTTGATACAACAGATGACCACTAGAGGGAGCATTTAAAATATATGTATGAGAAATAAAATCTTTCAAAATATGGAACAAAATGTTGCTAAAAAATGTGCAGGTCCTGTCAGAATTTATGTAGCGATCCGCTTGTTAGTGTGATGCTGAGTACCCCCCCCCCCCCCCCCCCCCAGTAGACTTATATTGCAATCTAAGGGTCCGGCACTTGATGTGTGGTTGGGTACAAAATATGTTGGGCACCAGCCACTTTAGTGTTTATACTTTATATTAATGAACGTAGGATACCCAAAAAGTGCACAGAAAGTGCCCCATCATTGGTGTCAGTGGGTGGAATAGTGCCCCATCATTGGTGTGCCCTATTAATGGTGCCACACTATTTAAAGATTGAATCTCAACTGCTCACACTGAATGTGGACATGTGGAGTGAGATAAGGGACTTTGAATGTGCCATAAATTACGTACCAATGGAAATGTAAATATAAAACATATGAGCTTTATTCTGTTACATAATAAAATCTAGAAGTTAAAAATATTTGCATAGACTCTGGTATATACAAAACTCGATACATTCAAAAGACATATCGCAGGGTGTAGCACACGATCAGCTCAGGGCCAGATTAAGAACATCATGGGCCTGGTGCTGAGGATTTTGGTGGGGCCTTTTATAAACAATAAATAAAAATGCAAACAATTTTTTGTCATAACAAATTAAATTAAAGAGAGAGGGAGGATGAGAGAGAGAGAGAAAGGGGATGAAAGAGGTGTGAGGGGTAAGGGAGGGAGGATGAGAGAGAAAGGGGGGGATGAGAGAAAGAGGATGCACGTGAGCTTGCCTGGGAATGACATCAACGCAGCCCGGCCAAGGCAAGTGACCGAAGGCACAGAACCCGGAAGGAAGACCGGGTGAAATTTGAAGTGCCCGGGCCCGGGCCGGATTGATCACAGCACAGCACTGGAGGGCTCAGTCTGACAATTCAAGTGTATCCTAATATGCTAATATGCTGTGCATACTTGTACATTATGGCATAACCTACCCCAGGGCCTCTAAAAAGTAGTAATGTTAGAAAGGTTTACTACCGCTTTAATATCACAGGAGCCTCTCATGGGGCCCCCTACTGACTCTGTGGCCCTTGGGCAGTGCCTAAGTGCATAGTTGCCAACATTTCAAAAATATTTTCAGGGACACTTTTTTTACAAGTGCTATATTTAAAGTAGCTGACATCCCCTATGTTCCTCTATACATCACAATTGTAATTACAAAATTAAATAAGTACTAATAATGGGGCAGAACAAATATGAGGACTGAGATTTCCTTTAGTTGAACTAAACAAAAGTGTGCCCATTCTAGAGCTGGTAACATTGAGGATATTCAGTATAATTTTAAAGAACTATTTTTGTGAGTAAGAGGCATAGGGGAGGAGTATGGATGGTATAAAAGTGGGAAGTATGTGCAGGTGAGGTAGAGGAATGTGGAGGGTCTAACAGTGGGCACTATATACATGAGAGGAGTGTGGAGGGTATGGCAGAAGGCACTATGTACAGCAGAGGAGTGTGAAGGGTATGACAGTGGGCAGTATGCACAGCAGAGGAGTGTGGAGGGTATGCCAGTGGGCAGTATGTACAGGAGAGGAGTGTAGCGGGTACGACAGTGGGCACTATGTACAGGAGAGGAGTGCGGAGGGTATGGCAGAAGGCACTACAGTGGTGTGAAAAAGTGTTTGCCCCCTTCCTCATTTCCTGTTCCTTTGCATGTTTGTCACACTTAAGTTTTTCGGAACATCAAACCAATTTAAACAATAGTCAAGGACAACACAAGTAAACACAAAATGCAATTTGTAAATGAAGGTGTTTATTATTAAAGGTGAAAAAAAATCCAAACCATCATGGCCCTGTGTGAAAAAGTGATTGCCCCCCTTGTTAAAACATACTATAACTGTGGTTGTCCACACCTGAGTTCAATTTCTCTAGCCACACCCAGGCCTGATTATTGCCACACCTGTTCACAATCAAGGCATCACTTAAATAGGAGCTGCTTGACACAGTAAGGTCCACCAGAAGATCCTTAAAAGCTACACATCATGCCGAGACCCAAAGAAATTCAGGAACAATTGAGAAAGAAAGTAATTGAGATCTATCAGTCTGGAAAGGGTTATAAAGCCATTTCCAAAGCTTTGGGAATCCAGCGAACCACAGTGAGAGCCATTATCCACAAATGGCGAAGACATGGAACAGTGGTGAACCTTCCCAGTAATGGCCGGCCGCCCAAAATTACCCCAAGAGCGCAGCGACGACTCATCCAAGAGGTCACAAAAGACCCCACAACAACGTCCAAGGAACTGCAGGCCTCACTTGCCTCAGTTAAGGTCAGCGTTCATGCCTCCACCATCAGGAAAAGACTGGGCAAAAATGGCCTGCATGGCAGAGTTCCAAGGAGAAAACCACTGCTGAGCAAAAAGAACATCAAAGCTCGTCTCAATTTCTCCACAACACATCTTGATGATACCCAAGACTTTTGGGACAACATTCTGTGGACCGATGAGACAAAAGTGGAACTCTTTGGAAGGTGTGTGTCCAAGTATATCTGGCGTAGAAGGAACACTGCATTTCAGAAAAAGAACATTATACCAACAGTAAAATATGGTGGTGGTAGTGTGATGGTCTGGGGCTGTTTTGCTGCTTCAGGACCTGGAAGACTTGCCGTGATAAAAGGAACTATGAATTCTGCTGTCTACCAAGAGATCCTGAAGGAGAATGTCCGACCATCTGTTCGTGTACTCAAGCTGAAACGAACTTGGGTTCTGCAGCAGGACAATGATCCTAAACACACCAGCAAGTCCACCACCGAATGGCTGAAGAAAAACAAAATGAAGACTTTGGAGTGGCCTAGCCAAAGTCCTGACCTGAATCCTATTGAGATGTTGTGGTATGACCTTAAAAAGGCCGTTCATGCTCGAAAACCCTCTAATGTAACTGAATTAGGACAATTCTGCAAAGATGAGTGGGCCAAAATTCCTCCAGGACGCTGTAAAAGCCTCATTGCACGTTATCGCAAACGCTTGGTTGCAGTTGTTGCTGCTAAGGGTGGCCCAACCAGTTATTAGGTTTAGGGGGCAATCACTTTTTCACACAGGGCCATGATGGTTTGGATTTTTTTTTTCACCTTTAATAATAAACACCTTCATTTACAAATTGCATTTTGCGTTTACTTGTGTTGTCCTTGACTATTGTTTAAATTGGTTTGATGTTCCGAAACACTTAAGTGTGACAAACATGCAAAGGAACAGGAAATGAGGAAGGGGGCAAACACTTTTTCACACCACTGTATGTACAGGAGAGGAGTGTGAAGGATATGACAGTGGGCAGTATGCACAGCATAGGAGTGTAGAGGGTATGACAGTGGGCACTATATATATAAGAGTAGAGTGTGGAGGGTATGACAGTAAGCAGTAATTACAGTAGAGGAGTGTGGAGGGTATGACGGTGGGCACTATGTATAGTAGAGGAGTGTGGAGGGTATGACAGTGAGCAGTATGTACAGGAGAGGAGTGTGGAGGGTACGACAGTGGGCACTATGTACAGGAGAGAAGTGTATGACAGCGAGCACTATGTACAGGAGAGGAGTGTGTAGGATATGACAGCGGGCGCTATGTATAGGAGAGAAGTGTGGAGGGTATGACAGTGAGGAGTATGTACAGGAAAGATGTCTGGAGAGTATGACAGTGGGCACTATGTATAGGAGAGGAGTATGGAGAGTATGACAGTGAGCAGTATGTACAGGAGAGGAGTGTGGAGGGTACGACAGTGGGCACTATGTATAGGAGAGAAGTGTTGGAGGTATGACAGTGGGCACTATGTATAGGAGAGGAGTGTGGAGGGTACGACAGTGGGCACTATGTATAGGAGAGAAGTGTATGACAGCGAGCAATATGTACAGAAGAGGAGTGTGTAGGATATGACAGCGGGCGCTATGTAAAGGAGAGAAGTGTGGAGGGTATGACAGTGGGCATTATGTATAGGAGAGGAGGATGAAGTAATCTGGGAAGGAAAAAATGTAAAGGTTTGTGGAAGGATGTTTAGGGACTGCGTATTAAGCGGGCCTTACATGGATTGAAATTATACCAATTAAGCAGAGACCAGCCATAGTCAATCTATGTATGGGCTAGCTGGTTTTACACAAGTCAACCTATTAACCGACTTGAGTACAACCAGCCTGTCAGGTTTTCCCCAAAACAATCAGTGCTGCCAGCTATAATTAGCAACACTAATCATTGTATTCACTGGCAGAACACAATAACACTGCGGGAGTGATTCCCCCATCCACAGGTCAGCAGGTGAGAGGGTGTGTGGGGACAGGCTGGGGAGAGATACTAGGTACTGGCTAGTATCAGAACCAGATACACACAGGTTACATACGCTGCGATCATTACAGAGAGCAATAATTCTAGCCTTAGACTTCCTCTGTAACTCTAAACATGTAACCTGTAAAAAAAAAATTGAAAGCATCGATTGGTACACAACAAAAAAAATCGTGCTAACGTTAGTGTTTTTTTTTATGAATGAAACAGTTTCTTTCCAAAAAAAACATTAGAAAAATTGCTGCGCAAATATCGTGTAACATAAAAAGTTGTAAAGACCACCATTTTAATCCATGGGGTGTCTGATAAAAAAAAATATATATAATGCTTGAGGGTTCTGAGTAATTTTCTACCAAAAAAAATGATGATTTTTACATGTAGGAGAGAAGTGTCAGAATAGGCCTGGGTGGCGAGGGGTTAATTATCATAAGTACTATATAAATAATTATTATAAGCATTGTGAGTTCATTCTCTCAGTCTGCTGCAGAGTGATCCAGCTTGTATTTAAACTGGCCGCTCTGTATGTAGCTTCTGACAGGCTGCGCAAAAGTCGATATTGTTTTATTTATTTTTTTTGGATTTTTTTTTTTTTTTTGGGCAAATGGGCCTATCTTGAGAAAGGGGCCGGGAGCTGCAGCTCCAATAGCCCCTATGTTAATCCGGCCCTGGATCAGCTATTGCTCACAAAAGATAAACAGGATTAATGCGTTTCGCTTTTCAATACTTTGTCAGAATCCATGCCAGCGATAAAAAAATGGCACAGCCAGATCGTATAAGATGAAAGACGATTCGAATAGGCGGAAGCAATATCAGGGGGTCCCCTCTCAGGCATACGGTTGCACACCCAAAGACCAGCAAATAAAAATATTTTGCATATAATGCCTGAGGCACAAGAAAGACAAATTACCAAACAGATGACCCTATAGATTCCAACTGGGATCCATCAAATTGGAGGCTTAGAGGGGCACCAAGATAACTAAGCTCCACCATTTAACAACAGCATACCTATTATGCCCCACTGTCGGTGTCAGTGGAATGAGTGGTGCCTCATCATTTGCATCAGTGGGAGGAATAGTGCCCCATTGTTGTTATCAGTGGAAGGAATAGTGCCCCATCATTGGTGTCAGTGGGAGGAATAGTGGCCAATCATTGGTGTCAGTGGAAGGAATAGTGCCCTATTGTTGGTGTCAGTGGGGAGTATTATGCCCCACTGTTGGTGTCAGTGGAATGAGTGGTGCCTCATCATTGGCATCATTGGGAGGAATAGTGCCCCATTGTTGTTATCAGTGGAAGGAATAGTGCCCTATTGTTGGTGTCAGTGGAAGGAATAGTGCCCTATTGTTGGTGTCAGTGGGGAGTATTATGCCCCACTGTTGGTGTCAGTGGAATGAATGGTGCCTCATCGTTGGCATCGGTAGGAGGAATAGTGCCTTGTATCAGTGGGAGGAACAATGCCCCAAGAGCTAGATAAAGACAAACCAAGGGCCACATTTGGCCCACAGGCCTTAGTTTAGAGACCACTGCTCTACAGCAAGAAGATTCCTTTTGTCCATTTGCCCCCGGATATCTATTCCTTGAGCCTCTGGCACACGTCTCAGACTGGTGCAAGGCCCAAGTGTAGAGACACTCTAAACATACATTGTGCTCAGACAAAAGCCCAGGAGGAGAGAGGACACTATGGAAAGATGACCCAAATGTTTCTCATCTCCCAAACCTCTGAACAAGATCCTCAGGGAATGGTTGGATCACACAAATATTCATCCTTTACAGTAACATGTCTCAGCAATCATCCCCTGAGCTTAGAGAAGACCAACAGAGCCCAGAAAAGGTAAGCAACAGCTCAAGCTGGTTACAGCCTAGCAACAACCTACACACCTAAACCCATGGGAGGACTTGGTCTTCCCAACCTACAAGCATACTATCACTCAGCTCAGATAGCCCAATTAACCCACACAACGGCTGGAGGTTCGGTCCCCCTCTGGGTTTACATAGAGGCACTTGCGTGCCACCCAACGGCGATAGGAGCCCTGATGTGGCTTCCCAATCACAAACGCCCATCTATTTTATGTCCTACTTTATCACACTCTTTAGCGGTTTGGGATAGAACACGACACAGACCATCCCTTTCATCACACCACACACCTCTAGCGCCCATCTTTTGCAATCCAGAGTTTCATCCTGGCCTCGCCCCACAACAATTTCAATGGTGGCTTAATAAAGGACTACTAAGAATTAGGGACTTCCTTAGTGGCAACCAAGTGCACTTGATAAAATATTTCAAAGACAGTTTTTCAATGCCCCCCACTGAGGTATTCCGATACAACCAAATTTCTTCAATTGTTAACTCCAAACTTAAACAGGTGGGTGGTCCCGTTACTCTCACCACATTGGAATTGGCTTGCCAAAGCAGAGGCACACAAAGGGGACGGATCTCTGTCATATATTCTTCCATCACTGAACCAGACACCAAACTCGCCTACATGACTCAATGGGAGAGGGACTTGAATCTCTCCCTGGAACTGTCAGATTGGCAGGATATTGCCTACAGATTATCAACATTTCTATTAATACCACTCTTATTGAAGCCAACTATAAAATGCTGTTGCGCTGGTACTTAGTCCCCACGAGAATAGCAAAAATACATCCCTCCTCCTCGCCTAACTGTTTTCGACAATGTGGACAGATGGGAACCATGTACCATATTTGGTGGCAATGTCCACTAGTCATCAGGTTCTGGATTAGGATATTTAATCTGATCAACTCAGTCACAGGTGTCAATGTTCGATCCCTAGAAAGCGCACTTTTTCATAAATTACCCGACGGGGTCCACAAAAAATCATAACCTATATCTTACTGGCAGCAAGAATAACAATCGCAAAGAACTGGAAACATTCAAGAATACCCTTAGAACAAGTTAAAAACAAACTTAATTGGATTGTGATTAATGACTAGCTTACTTACACTCTTCATAACAAAGCAGAGATGTTCAACAAAATCTGGGATCCATGGATCGAACACATTTCCACTTAATGAGGAACTCAAGGTGACCCTCTCTCTTCCCTCTCTCTCTCTCTCTCTCTCTCTCTCTCTCTCTCTCTCTCTCTCTCTCTCTTCTCTCTCTTCCTCTTCTCCTTTCTGTTCCTTCTGCTGCTTCTCTGCTGCTTCTTTCTCTCCTTTGTCCTCCCTTTTCTTTTTTTTTGTGATATACCCTTTATACAACTTGGTTATCGATATACCTGAATAAAACGTTATGGATAAGGCAGGAAGCCTTACAATAGTAGGGACAGAAGGCTATTCCCGAAACTTTAAATCGGGCCCGTTGTAGCCCTAGACCCTCCCTACCTTTCCCCCTGGTACTGTTATATTTTAATGTTATTCCTTTGTATACCTCATCACGTACCACGCCCTGTTTAAGGGCCTGAGTAGCTTCTACGAAGATGTTATGCATATGCCTTCTATCTCCTGACAGGTATTAAGCGGTATGAAAATGCACTGTTAAAACGTTTACATGTTGGGTTGAATGTAACCTGGTTACTTGTTCATTCTTTGTTTTGTATTTACCTCAATAAAAATAAGAAGAAGACATAGAAATATAAAGCAGGGTCCCTAGACTTACTTTCCTAAATGAACATTGGACACAAATTTTTTTTTAAGAAGGCCACATAAAGATTTAACAAAACAAATACAAAAAATACGTACTTTGGTCTCGGCTTTTGAGACCAAAGTACATATTTTAAATTTGCATAATAAAGCATGGAGACATGGATGGATGGATGGGGAGTTCATTTCAATTTTAAAACTGAATTAAATAGTGTTTTTGGCTTGTGGTGCTCAGATGCAGTGTTGTTCCACTTTAACATTTTATTTGCACCTTATTTGTTTGGGTGGTGGGGGGCTGGCAGGAAAGTAGATCTTCCATTGGCATGAAAGTTTCACTTTAATTGCTTATAGAAGCTTTGAGCGTGAAGCCAATAAAGAAGTAGAAATTTGAATTCAGAACAGGCTCGTAGTTCCTAATTTACGCAGACCTCTTGTTTATGCGGTGCAGGAAAAACAAAACTTGTAAACATTTGGGAGGGAAAACGAATTTCTATTGTCATCAGAGGCCCGAAATCCTGAGCCCAGAACCTGCAAGGGGAGCCAAGAGAGACTCCGGGACCCAGCTGGTGGACAGACCCCCCTCCCCTTGAAGAAAATGAAAACAGAGACAATGACGATGCATAATACAGAGGCATCAAAAAGGTTTAGACCGTCTCTGAGCGTATTATAATAGTTTAGAGAATGATAAGAAAATGCATTTCTGACTCTCGCTAAGATTGCCTCTTTTTTATGTGATTTGTTTTATTTATGTGGCCAATTCAACCTGCTTGGGGCCTATTTAGATATGTCCACTGCATTGCGGTGTGTTACCACATGCATGTTATTGAGACGTATTTTGCACAATAACCACTTGAGGACCAGCATATTGAACCCCCTTCCTGACCGGGCCATTTTTCAGTTTTCAGTGAATTATTTTCTTTTTGGTGGTATTTAATAAGCACTGTTTTTATGTTTTATTATATAAAGGCGAAAAGACCAAAAAAAATGGTATTGAGGTGGCTAAGAAAGTAGTGAAAGGGTTAAAGCTTAGGCTTTGACAACTAGAGCAGTGGTTTTGTGCACGCATTAGGTATATACACACATACACACACAAGGAGAACAAGATTTGGGAGACGTGGAACTTTGAAGGTGCACTCTTACCACAATTTAGTAAAAAAATATATTTTTTTAAGATACATAAAAAAAGATTAAAATAGCATTATATACAATACATCCGTGTCATTTTAAGGTAGAAAAAGACACGTTTTGATGTTGTAATGCTGTAGTTCACGCTTGTATACTACATGTTTTTGCACCCAGACACTCGGTCTGGGTGCAATTGAAAGAACTTGTATTGAAGTTAATGGACAGCGGTTCACAGTAAGCCGGAAGCGGAAGGAAGCCCAACCGGGAACACTCACGAATGATGGCAGTGTGTAGGTAGCGGAGCAGGTCTCAGCCAAGTTGACAGCGTCTGTCTTGAGGGACGGAATGCATCCTGTCCGGTCCAAGCTTAAGTGGAAACGTTTCCAGGAGCAGTGATGGGACCCTGTTCTTTTCCTACTCGTCTGGAACCTTTTTCTTCCACTAGCACTGTCCCTGACAGACAGGGGACCTGTCCCTGCACTACCCACATGCTAAATGTGCACCAAACCCAGGAGCCAGGTTCTTAAATAGACTCTGCTTGACCCAAGATGGCCACTAGAGTCACGTCGGCTGTCAGCATCCAACCGTATTGATGCCACAGTGACCCAGGTTGGGCACCACCTGCCAGGTGGGAGAGGCGCAACATGGTGAACAGGAGGCAACTGGAGGAGGCTCTGTTTTGCCCAGCCCTTCCTCCCTTTTTAAAGGTGGCTCCACGTTAGCCTCACATGATATTGCCATTTTGAAACACATTGGTCTGACTATCAATCACGTCGATGGATGGTCTCCCCTCCAGATATACTGGAACCTAGGATGTCTCTTCCTTCATGGTTCCCGTTTGGTCCAATTGTTTGGAACTTTGGTGTTTAAAGCATACAGGTTGGCTTTTTCTTGGATGATAATCCTCACTTTTGTTTTACCTCACTGTTGTTGTTTAATTTCCCCTATAATCAGACCTGATTGTGTTTAGATTTATTAATATTGAAATGTGGATCCTGAGGAAGCCCCTCATTTGGGTGAAACGTGTTGATCCTGACATATCCGATCCATATGCATCAGAGCACGCATTGATTGTGTTTGACGTATGTTTTGATACATACGTTTTCCTTTTTTTTATTGTATAAATAAAACTTGTGTTTTTTAGAACAGATTGTATTTTTGTGATACTCCTTTTGGCACTTAAAAATCCCCTTCTTCCCATAATCTCCTCTTAGTGAGGAGATGTGGGGACTAACTCTCTATTGACAGAAAATAGACTGCCCCTGCCTACATGCAGAAACCAGCAAGTATTGCCACTTATTCCTTACCCCTGGATGAACAAGTATTTCATCCTTGCAATGTGGTGAGGGAGTTGGAGAAACAGCATCATTTTTTTAGTGCTAACTTCAGGTTTAACTTTCCTTTTTGATGGTACAGTGTAGGAGCAGAGAGTTGTATTAAACTGCATAAAGGTTCATTATTTCTGGGTATCAGTGGTTCATGTACGAGGACAAGAGATAATACACAAGAAAATAAGCATTTCAGCACAGCGCAATATTAAACTTGTGAAATTGCACAAGATAAGGATTGCTATATTTTGCAAACAAATTAGGTTTTATCTCATTTAAAAATGCATGAGCTGCCTTAATGCAGTGTGCCTCATTGCATGAATATACATACATTAATGTCACTGGGGCCCCTAATCCTTTTCTTTTTTTCTCACTCTCTTTTAAAACCTACCTCCAAAAGTTAGAAAATCTACCCTTGCAGTTGGACGCCCCCCCCCCCCCCCCCACACACACACACTAACACACACACACACACACACACACAAACAAACATACACACACACAAACACACACACAAACACACACACAAACACACACACACAAACACACACACACACACACACACACAAACACACACACAAACACACAAACACACACACACAAACACACACACAAACACACACACACAAACACACACACGCACACACACACAAACACACACACACACAAACACACAAACATACACACACACAAACACACACACACAAACACACACATAAACACACAAGCACACACACACAAACACACACACACACAAACACACAAACATACACACACACAAACACACACACACAAACACACACACACACACACACACACAAACACAAACACACACACACACACACTGCAATGGTTGTTACTTCTAGGGGAAAATGAAAAGGCTTTAATACTTCTTTTTCCCCCACTCCACCCAGCTCTTATGCCCCGTACACACGATAGGAATTTCGGCCAGCAAAAGACAGAGAGCTTTTCGTCGGAAAATGCGACCGTTAATGCTCCATCGGACTTTTGCTGGCCGAATTTCCGCCAGCAAAAGTTTGAGAGCAGGTTCTCAATTTTTCCGATGGAAAAAGTTTTGATCGGAAATTCCGATCGTCTGTACCAACTCCGACGCGCAAAATTCCTACGCATGCTCGGAAACAATTCGACGCATGCTCGGAAGCATTGAACTTAATTTTCTCGACCGCGTTCTTGACGGTCGAAAGTTCAGCGAACTTTTGTGTGACCATGTGTATGCAAGCCAACCGTCAGAGAAACCATCCAAGATTTTTCCGACGGAAAATCCGCTCTTATGTACACGGCATAAGGCTCTACTTCTCTCTCTCCAGTGCTCTGGGCTGAGATGGGTATTAACAAAGAGGCAGAACTGCAACCATGGCAGGGAGCCCCTTAAGAGAGGGACTGGTCTCACCACTGGAGGCGCCCCACTCTAATTCCTGGATTTGGGCTTTATTTTTTTCTTATTCATATCATAGCCAATGAGGTTCACCTGAGGCGCTTCTCGGCCTTTTGGTCAAGTGTAGTATCTGTTCTTATCAGTCTCCAGAGGAGGCGCTGCGGTTACTCCTAAGTGAGTGGGGGACCAAAGCAAATCCAATGGTGTCATTGCACCTGGAAGGGCGGTTTCGGTAGGGGCCAGCATCTGGTCAATCATGCTGGTGACAGTGGGGCCCGAGTCTGAGCCGTCCGGAAGGGTGCTCCTGGTAGGGATGGGTGCTGCATCTTGGGTCTGACCCAGAGAAGACTGAGGAGAAGAATACAGTTAGGATTTGGCCCACCCTTCGCAGCTATAACAGCTTCAACTCTTCTGGGAAGGCTGTCCACAAGGTTTAGGAGTGTGTCCAAGGGAATGTTTGACCATTCTTCCAGTAGCGCATTTGTGAAGTCAGGCACTGATGTGGACAAGAAGGCCTGGCTCGCAGTCTCCGCTCTAATTCATCCCAAAGGTATTCTATCTGGTTGAGGTCAGGGCTCTGTGCAGGCCAGTCAAGTTCCTCCACCCTAATCTCGCCCATCCCAAAGAACATCTTTGGGATGAATTAGAGTGGAGACTGCGAGCCAGACCTTGTTGTCCATCATCAGTGCCTGACCTCACAATTGCACTTCTGGTAGAATGGTCAAACATCCCCATAGACACACTCCTAAACCTTGTGGACAGCCTTCCAAGAAGAGTTGAAGCTCTTATAGCTGCTAAGGGTGGGCCAACTCAATATTGAACCCTACGGACTAAGACTGGGATGCCATTACAGTTCATGTGCGTGTAAAGGTGGGAGTCACAATACTATTGGCAATATAGTGTATATCACATCTAATTTGGCAATTGCATTATTTTGCACCCTTCTTTTCTTGAAACACAGTCTAATGCCCCGTACACACGGTCGGAATTTCCGACGGAAAATGTCCTATCTGACCATGTTGTCGGAAAATCCGACCGTGTGTGGGTGCCATCTGACTTTTTCCGTCGGGAAAAAATTTGAGATCCTGCACTCAAATTTTCCGACAACAAAGTCCGATCAGACTTTTTCCGATCGTGTGTAGCGAATTCCGACGGACAAAGTGCCACGCATGCTCAGATCAAATTACAAGACCAAAGCTATTGGCTACTAGCCTCTACGTAGTTCCGTCATGCGCAACGAACGTCACCACGTTCAGAATGATCGGATTTTCCGACAACTTTGTCCGACCGTGTGTATGCAACACCAGTGTCGGACAAAATCCGTCGGAAAAAATCAGACGGATTTTGTGGTCGGAATTTCCGACCGTGTGTACGGGGCATTATACACTATATGACTTTTTATCCATGGGATGCATCATCTTACAAAGTTACGCACAGCAAAGGAATGTTAGGATGCCATTCTACTGTTGCATGTAGAATCTGAAACATGTCATTGTAATATGATTGTTAAAGCAGTACCCAATAACAAACATTTATTATATTGCAGCTTACCGATTCTTCGATGTGATGGCTGCATTCGTTTCCTTGTTTAGGATTTCTTTCTTCGATTTTTTTTCTGGTAATACGACCAGTAAGGCTTCATGTACACTGCTGCTGGAAAACAGACGTTTAGTAGCAGTTGGGTGTTTTTTTCAGCTGCCCTTGAACTCTCCTCTGTTATCTTATCAGGACATGAACACAGGGTCGTTTAAAGTCGTTTCTAGGCAGTTGAGTTTAGAAGCATTTTTTGGAAAGCAAAAAAATGCATTCCGGACGCATGTTCAGAGGCATTTGAAATGCCAAATGCCTTTAATAGCTTGTAAAGGCGTGTAAATGCGGTAGCTCGCGTTTATCCATGTTTTGTTTACAGGCGTTTTTCATTTTTGACAATTGGCAAAAAAAAATTATCGAAAAAAAAAAACGGCTTCTAAATGCAGCTTGTAAACGCGGCAAAACTGACATTTTTAAACTATCTGTCAAGTTAAATCATTCAGGAGAGGTTTTAAAATGTCCTGTGTACATAAAGCCTAATGCTGCGTACACACGACCGGACTCTTCGATGGACTTGGTCCGGCGGACAATCCGACGGACTTTGCAGCTGAGGTCCGCCGGACTTTCAAACTAACGGACTTGGCAAAACACGATCACTCCAAAAGTCGGACATATTTGAACGTGATGACATAGAATAAGGAAGTTTATAGCCAGTAGCCAATAGCTGCCCTAGCGTCGGTTTTAGCCCTTCGGACTAGCACACAGACAACCGGATTTTTTGACCGGACTTGAGTCCGTCGGAAAGATTTGAAGCAAATTTTATTTCTAGGTCCGCCGGACTTTTGGGAGGAAAAAGTCCGCTGGAGCCCACACACGATCGAATTGTCCAATGGATTCAGTCCGCCGGACCAAGTCCGTTGAAAAGTCCGGTCCTGTGTACGCGGCATAAGCCTCTTGTTTTAAAAAAAAATAAAAATAAGCTCTCCTGCAGAATGTATCAGTTTACATGGGTGAGAAAAACCACTTAACACTGACAGGGGTGATTAAAATGATCAGCTTTCATTTATTCATGTAAAACCTTTATCCCAAAAGAACAACAAAAAAAAAAATGCTTGTTTGGCCTCATGCACACTGGACGTTATAAAAACGTCAGTAGCGTTAGCTGTAGAAATCTGTAGCTGTGGAATGAGTTTTTTGGTGTTTTTGCAGTTTTTTTAGCAAAATTATATCCCACAAATGCTTATGGCTCAAAAGCGCTCATAAACGCTGAATAGCAGCATTTTTTGGCTGTTTTCAGAGTAAAGCCCCATACACACGGTCGGAAAATCCGACCACCAAATCCATCGGATTTGGTCCGACGGATTTAGTCCGACACTGGTGTTGCATACACACGGTCGGACAAAGTTGTCGGAAAATCCGATCATTCTGAACGTGGTGACGTTTGTTGCCTACGACGGGACTACGTAGAGGCTAGTAGCCAATAGCTTTGGTCTTGTAATGTGATCTGAGCATGCGTGGCACTTT
>CM053029.1:86608409-86622458 GCA_028564925.1 Lithobates sylvaticus | reverse complement strand
TCCATCAGATTTTTTCCGACGGATTTTGTCCGACACTGGTGTTGCATACACACGGTCGGACAAAGTTGTCGGAAAATAATCCGATCATTCTGAACATGGTGACGTTTGTTGCCTACGACGGGACTACGTAGAGGCTAGTAGCCAATAGCTTGGGTCTTGTAATGTGATCTGAGCATGCGTGGCACTTTGTCCGTCGGAATTCGCTACACACGATCGGAAAAAGTCCGATAGGACTTTGTTGTCGGAAAATTTGAGAGCAGGAGATAAAACTTTATCCGATGGAAAATCCGATGGAAAATGTCCGATGGAGCCTACACACGGTCGGAATTTCCGACAACATTGTCCGACAGGACATTTTCCATCGGAAAATCCGACCGTGTGTATGGGGCTTTAAACAGTAGGAAGTGTGCATTGGGTGGATGGTGGTCGATCTGATCTGCATGGGAAGAAGATTTGACCTAATTGTATAACCTCTTTTAGCTTTACCAAAACTATGTAATATAAGGGCCTAAACAATATATTCTATTTACATTAATCAGGAAGGACCTTGCACTACATACTTGATCATAGATCACATTGTACAGTAAGATTGCAATGTGTACGCATCTATGAGGCCAATTATGGTAGGGTCCTCAGGTAGTACTTATGAAGGCATGGTGGGGATGGGGCACTGAGGCCGGAGTATCCATATAGGAAACCCTGTCCTCAGTTTATATTCAGCCCCCAGGCTGCCCAGCATTATTGATTGTTATGGTGCAAGTGAACTATACCATAATAATTTATGACATTGTGTGGCTGGCTGCCTGCACCATAACAATCAAAGATACTGTGTGACTTGGGGGCTGAACATACACTGAGGACAGGGTGTCTAATAGACATGGGCTGAACATTGCAAAAGTTCGGAACCAAATAACAAACCCCATTGAAGTCTATTGGACCCAAAATGGAAAAATCTAAAGTGCCCATTATGAAGGCTTATATGCAAGTAATTGGGCATACAAAGGGTATGGGGGTCTGGGTTCTGCCCTGGGGGATATGTATTATTGAACACAAAGTTTGTAAAAAAACATAATTTTTCAATTAGCAGTGATTTACTGATGCTTAAATTGAAACCATAAAAATGAGAAATAACAATAAAAATTGAAAATCCCTTTAAATGTAGTGCCTGGGGGTCCCCTTAGTCTGCCTGTAAAGTGGTGCATCTGTACCGTGTATAGAACCTACTGTAGCAATAATAATATTTATAAAGCCAAAAAAATGACATTTTCCCTGCAAAATGTCTTTATTTTGTAAACAATGGTTTGGGGAGCCAGTCTGTATGATGAGAACAAGATAAAACAAGAGATTTTTTTGGATAAATTCTGGTGTCTTTCGCAGACTTTGGATAGAAGTAACAGGTGCGGAAAAATTGGGTTTTGGGTGTTGGTGGTGCCTTCACACCATAACCCTATAGAGGTACTTTTGATGAATCAAGTAATGGCTGTTCATCGTCAAGGGGCAAGTGGCTGACGCTGTGTTCGAATAACTCAGCTGACTCCTCCATGCCTGATGCTGAGGCTATGGCAGGAATAGCTGTGGACAAGGAGGCAGGTTTTGCTACTCTGGCAGCTGCGGTGGACTTCGCACTAGTCTCTGCTTGTGTAATGGAGGATGGGGAGGATGAGGATGGTTTGGTAAGCCAGTCCACCACCTCCTCTGCATGTTGTGGCTGGATAGCACAGGCAACATCACTAAACAGAGGAAATTATGCCCTACCTGAGCACGGACCACGTGCACCTTTGCCTGTGGACACAGACGTTGCTGGCCCCCTCACAGTGCTATGGGAATGTCTGCCTCTTCTTGTTGGCCTTCCAGACATGATAGAGGGAGGGGCATATTAACAAAATGTGTTAAAGATGGGGAAATATGTACGTGGATGCAATTTAATCAATGGAAAGTGGTGTTTAGTGCTTGAGTACTCACTACACAGACACACTCCACTGACACACTACAGTATACTGCAGTAAAACTGCACTGATGCACTGCAATACACTGCGGTAAACGTGCACTAATGCACTGAAATATACTGCACTGCAATATACTGTGGTAAACGTGCACCAAAACACTGAAATATACTGCATTAAAAGCACACTAACACACTGCAATATACTGTGGTAAACCTGCAAAAACGCACTGAAATATACTGCATTAAACGTGCACTTACACACTGCAATATACTGCAGTAAACCTGTAATAACGCACTGAAATATACTGCGTTAAACGTGCACTTACGCACTGCAATATACTGCGGTAAACCTGTAATAACGCACTGAAATATACTGCGTTAATTGTCCACTTATGCACTGCAATATACTGCAGTAAACCTGTAATAACGCACTGAAATATACTGCGTTAAACATGCAGCAACACACTTTAAGATACTGCGGTAAACCTACAATAACGCTTTGATATATATTGCGGTAAACGTGCAGTAGCGAACTGAAATATACTGTGGTAAACGTGCAATAACCCATTGAACTATACTGCAGTAAACCTGCAATAATGCACTACAATATACTGCAGTAACACACTGAAATATACTGCAGGAAGCCTGCCCTGACAAAATAAAATGACACTAAAGTAAAAATTAACGGTCGCACTACTCTCACAATGCACATGTCTAGATTTACACTAAACTGACACTCTACAGTCACAATAGAAGCACAACAGCACACTATAGCACACTAACTTGCTAGCAGCACTGAACAGAGTTATGTTCTATCTCTCTCCACGCCAATATTACACTGCAAATGGCCGCTATGGGGAGAATATTTTTTACAGTGTGGGGTGGGACTAAGAGCAATGAGTCATGATTGAATAGAGTCATAATCACAGTGTCCCGTCATGGCTTTGACAGTGCTATGTGCCCTGATTGGGCAAAGCTTTCATTGCTTTAGCCATTCAGGGCTTTCAATGCACTGTGCGGCGTTGCAGTGTATTGTGGTCATTCGGAGGGCCGAACAAACAGTACAACATCATGATAATTGAGGTCAATGTTTGGCCCAGACTTATGCTTGAGCCAAACCGTTCGCCCAACTCTAGTGTCTAATATGCACACTCTGGCCTCAGTGCCCCACCATCCCCACTAATGCTATGCTTCCATGAGTGCAACATGAGGCCCCCAGCATCATTGAAACAAATGATGAGGGGGCATTCAGCCCTAGACTGGCCCCCTTGGCATAACCCCTCATGGCATGCCCCCCTTTCCCCAGCACAGCCCTGCATGTATAATCAGAGGGCGTGGCTTAACTGTAAGGCTGGGTTGAGGTTAAAGTCATTAATTACCGTGACCCTGCTATACTACTAATAATCTTTGAATTTAGCATGAATGTGCGTTGCTCTACATACACAGCTGCATTATCCACTGCAGACACTGCAGCTCACAGCAGCAGAGGCCGTGCTGCCAATCCAGAAAGCAGTGGGAAGGAGTGGATGTGGCCAGGTGCTGATAGACACCCTCCCTGCAACAATTTGTTTGTACAAGCAGGCACAGCTTACATGAGAGTGACAACTCTGATCTCAATTCAGGTGCAATAGAGCATTGTTGCCACACTATCACTGGAAGCTACATTAGCTGGACTTCACTATCAGGTTCAATAAATATTTGTGGGACTTTGCAGAGAAAACAGGAAGTATAGATATACCGTGCATCTGGAAAGTATTCACAGCACTTTTTCCATATTTTGTTATGTTACAGCCTTATTCCAAAATTAATTAAATTCATTTTTTTCTTCAAAGTTCTACAAACAAAACCCCATAATGACAACGTGAAAGAAGTTTGTTTAAAATCTTTGAAAATTAAAAAAAAAAATGAAAATGTACATAAGTATTCACAGTCTATGCCATTACACTCAAAATCGAGCTCAGTGCATCCTGTTTCCACTGATCATCCTTGAGATGTTTCTTCAACTTGAATGGAGTCCACCTGTGGTAAATGCAGTTGATTGGACATGATTTGGAAAGGCACACACCTGTGTATATAAGGTCTCACAGTTAACAGTGCATGTCATAGCACAAACCAAGCCATGAAGTCCAAGGAATTGTCTGTAGACCTCTGAGACAGGATTGTATGGAGGCACAGATCTGGGGAAGGATATAGAAAATGTTCTGCAGCATTGAAGGTCCCAATGACCATAGTGGCCTCCATCATCCATAAATGAAAGAAGTTTGGAACCACCAAGACTCTTCCTAGAGTGGGCCAAACTGAGCGATCGGGGGAAAAGGGCCTTAGTCAGGGAGGTGGCCAAGAGCCCGATGGTCACTCTGACAGAGCTCCAGCGTTTCTCTGTGGAGAACCTTCCAGAAGAACAACCATCTCTGCAGCACTCCACCAGTCAGGCCTGTAAGTGGCCATCCGGAAGCCACTCCTCAGTAAAAGGCAAATGACAGTCCACCTGGAATTTGCCAAAAGGCACCTGAAGGACTCTCAGACTATGAGAAACAAAATTCTCTGGTCTGATGAAACAAAGATTGAACTCTTTGGCCTGAATGACAAGCATCATGTCTGGAGGAAACCAGACACCGCTCATCACCTGGCGATACCATCCCTACAGTGAAGCATGGTGGTGGCAGCATCATGCTGTGGGGATGTTTTTCAGCGGCAGGAACTGGGAGACTAGTCAGGTCAAACAAACTTCTTTCACGTAGTCATTATGGGGTATTTTTTGTCGAATTTTGAGAAAAATAATGAATTTAATTCATTTCGGAATAAGGCTGTAATATAACAAAATGTGGAAAAAGTAAAGCGCTGTTAATATTTTTCAGATGCACTGTACCGATAAATAATTGCTGCAGCACATACCGTATATACTCGAGTATAGGCCGACCCGAATATAAGCCGAGGCACCTAATTTTTACACAAACAACTGGGAAAACTTATTGACTCGAGTATAAGCCTAGGGTGAGAAATGCGCAGCTACTGTAAGTGGAAAAGTGGGTCAACGATGCCCATTTGCAGCCTCACTGTGCCCATGCAGATGGACACAGTTGACCGATTTGGGGCCCTGTATCTTGGGGTCACTTAGTGCTAGGAACCCCATCTTTGGATATGTTGTAGTGCTAGTTCAACTGGGTTTGAATGCCAAATTTGGGGTTCCTAGCTCCAAGTGTCCCCGAGATATGGGGTCCCAAATTCGGGTCAGAAAATGTCAAGCACTTTTCTGCAGCAGAGAATGACATTTTCCGAACCGACTTTGGGGGCCCCGTATCTCGGGGCCACTTAGTGCTAGGAATCCCATATTTGGATATGTTATAGTGCTAGGTCCACTGGGTTGGCACGCCAAATTTGGGATCCCTAGACCCAAGTGGCCCCGAGATAGGGGGCCCCAAAGTCGGGTCGGAATTTTTTTTTCTTTTGCTGCAGAAAAGTGCTTGACTCGAGTATAAGCCGAGGGGGGCACTTTCAGCACAAAAAAATGTGCTGAAAAACTCGGCTTATACTCGAGTATATACGGTATTTTGTTAAATGAAAAGCCATAGTTCTTTAATCAGGGATTCTATTCACATGTCTTGATACAACAGATGACCACTAGAGGGAGCATTTAAAATATATGTATAAGAAATAAAATCTTTCATAATATGGAACAAAATGCTGCAAAAAATGTGCACATCCTGTCAATTTATGTAGCGATCCGCTTGTTAGAGTGATGCTGAGTAACCCCCCCCCCCCCCCCCTAAAAGTAGACTTATATTTCAATCTGAGGGTCTGGCCCTTGATGTGTGGTGGGGTACAAAATATGTTGGGCACCAGCCACTTTAGTGTTTATACTTTATATTAATGAACGTAGGTTACCCAAAAAGTGCACAGAAAGTGCCCCATCATTGGTGTCAGTGGGTGGAATAGTGCCCCATCATTGCTGTGCCCTATTAATGGTGCCACACTATTCAAAGATTGAATCTCAACTGCTCACACTGAATGTGGACATGTGGAGTGAGATAAGGGACTTTGAATGTACCATAAATTACATACCAAAGGAAACATATGAGCTTTATTCTGTTACATAATAAAATCTAGAAGTTAAAAATATTTGCATAGAATCTGGTATATACAAAACTCAATACATTTAAAAGACATATCGCAGGGTGTAGCACACGATCAGCTATTGCTCACAAAAGATAAACAGGATTAATGCGTTTCGCTTTTCAATACTTCGTCAGAATCCATGCCAGCGATAAAAAAATGGCACAGCCAGATCGTGTAAGATGAAAGACCATTCGAATAGGCGGAAGCAATATCAGGGGGTCACATCTCAGGCATACGGTTGCACACCCAAAGACCAGCAAATAAAAATATTTTGCATATAATGCCTGAGGCACAAGAAAGACAAATTACCAAACAGATGACCCTATAGATTTCAACTGGGATCCATCAAATTGGAGGCTTAGAGGGGCACCAAGATAACTAAGCGCCACCATTTAACAACAGCATACCTATTATGCCCCACTGTTGGTGTCAGTGGAATGAGTGGTGCCTCATCATTGGCATCAGTGGGAGGAATAGTGCCCCATTGTTGTTATCAGTGGAAGGAATAGAGCCCCATCATTGGTGTCAGTGGAAGGAATAGTGGCCCATCATTGGTGTCAGTGGAAGGAATAGTGCCCTATTGTTGGTGTCAGTGGGGAGTATTATGCCCCACTGTTGGTGTCAGTGGAATGAATAGTGCCTCATCGTTGGCATCGGTAGGAGGAATAGTGCCTTGTATCAGTGGGAGGAACAATGCCCCAAGAGCTAGATAAAGACAAACCAAGGGCCATATTTGGCCCACAGGCCTCAGTTTAGAGACCACTGCTCTACAGCAAGAAGATTCCTTTTGTCCATTTGCCCCCGGATATCTATTCCAGAAGGTAGCCTGAGTCCTTGAGCCTCTGGCACACGTCTCAGACTGGTGTCTCAGACTGGTGCAAGGCCCCAGTGTAGAGACACTCTAAACATACATTGTGCCCAGACAAAAGCCCAGGAGGAGAGAGGACACTATGGAAAGGTGACCCAAATGTTTCTCATCTCCCAAACCTCTGAACAAGATCCTCAGGGAATGGTTGGATCACACAAATATTCCTTTACAGTAACATGTCTCAGCAATCATCCCCTGAGCTTAGAGAAGACCAACAGAGCCCAGAAAAAGTATAAAGCAGGGTCCCTAGACTTTCCTAAATGAACATTGGACACAATCATTTTTTTAAGAAGGCCAGAAAAAGATTTAACAAAACAAATACAAAAAATACGTACTTTGGTCTCGGCTTTGAGACCAAAGTACGTATTTTAAATTTGCATAATAAAGCATGGAGACATGGATGGATGGATAGGGAGTTTATTTCAGTGGTGCTCAGATGCAGTGTTGTTCCATTTTAACATTTTATTTGCACCTTATTTGTTTGGGTGGTGGGGGGCTGGCAGGAAAGTAGATCTTCCATTGGCATGAAAGTTTCACTTTAATTGCTTATAGAAGCTCTGAGCGTGAAGCCAATAAAGAAGTAGAAATTTGAATTCAGAACAGGCTCGTAGTTCCTAATTTACGCAGAGCTCTTGTTTATGCGGTGCAGGAAAAACAAAACTTGTAAACATTTGGGAGGGAAAACGAATTTCTGTTGTCATCAGAGGCCCGAAATCCTGAGCCCAGAACCTGCAAGGGGAGCCAAGAGAGACTCCGGGACCCAGCTGGTGGACAGACCCCCCTCCCCTTGAAGAAAATGAAAACAGAGACAATGACGATGCATAATACAGAGGCATCAAAAAGGTTTAGACCGTCTCTGGGCGTATTATAATAGTTTAGAGAATGATAAGAAAATGCATTTCTGACTAAGATTGCCTCTTTTTTATGTGATTTGTTTTATTTATGTGGCCAATTCCAGCTGCTTGGGGCCTATTTAGATATGTCCACTGCATTGCGGTGTGTTACCACATGCATGTTATTGAGACGTATTTTGCACAATAACCACTTGAGGACCAGCATATTGAACCCCCTTCCTGACCGGGCCATTTTTCAGTTTTCAGTGAATTGTTTTCTTTTTGGTGGTATTTAATAAGCACTGTTTTTATGTTTTATTATATAAAGGCGAAAAGACCAAAAATGGTATTGAGGTGGCTAAGAAAGTAGTGAAAGGGTTAAAGCTTAGGCTTTGACAACTAGAGCAGTGGTTTTGTGCACGCACTAGGTATACACACACACACACACACACATACACACACGGAGAACAAGATTTGGGAGACGTGGGACTTTGAAGGTGCACTCTTACCACAATTTAGTAAAAAAATATATTTTATCAAGATACATAAAAAAGGATTAAAATAGCATTATATACAATACATCCGTGTCATTTTTAGGTAGAAAAAGACACGTTTCGATGTTGTAATGCTGTAGTTCATGCTTGTATTCTACATGTTTTTGCACCCAGACACTTGGTCTGGGTGCAATTGAAAGAACTTGTATTGAAGTTAAAGGACAACGGTTTACAGTAAGCCAGAAGCGGAAGGAAGCCCAACCGGGAACACTCACGGATGATGGCAGTGTGTAGCGGAGCAGGTCTCAGCCAAGCTGACAGCGTCTGTCTTGAGGTACGGAATGCAGCCTGTCCGGTACAAGCTTAAGTGGGAACGTTTCCAGGAACAGGGATGGGACCCTGTGCTTTCCCTACTCGTCTGGAACCTTTTTCTACCACTTGTCCCGACCGATGGGGGACCTGTCCCTGCGCTACCCACATGCTAAATGTGCGCCAAACCCAGGAGCCAGGTTCTTAAATAGACTCTGCTTGAACCAAGATGGCCACTAGAGTCACGTGGGCTGTCAGCATCCAACCGTATTGATGCCCCAGTGACCCCCGGAAACTATAGAGGTTGAGCACCACCTGCTTGGTGGCTGGGCGCAACATGGTGGACGGGAGGCAACTGGAGGAGGCTCTGTTTTGCCAAGCCCTTCCTCCCTTTTTAATTCAATCTTATTTTATTGAAAGAAACAGAGAGGGAAATGCATTCCACATAGGCAACATCAATAACAGTAGTCGGTGATGACAGTAAATCAAATGTATATGAGGGTTTCCTAATGTAGATTCATTATGTGTGTCAATAACAAAGAATAAACATTATTTAGAACAACATGTTGAGACATAACATGGATAACTAAAGGGCCCTCTCACTGTAAGGAAGGGGATTATGTGTACACTTCATGGGGCGTGGCCAGCCGGCAAGAGAGATGGACGCTTAGTGCTGAGCTCTGCTGTGAGGGAGACGAACCGGAACGATTAGGGACCGCTGGAGCCGGTATTTTTGTACAAAAACTTCCCCACATTAGTCCGGTAGTGACCCACAACAATGTCCCGTAAGAGAACTGGGGACCACAAGCCCCAAAAGCTCACCACACTCCTGTACCCTCCTGAAGCGCTGGTCAGTCAGAATCAAAATGGAGCTGAAGTCATAGCAGCGCCTCAGACTAAACATACAGAAATCCCTAATAACATTTCTGGTGACTCACCAAACAGGGAGATGTCTAGCTCCCATGACAATGACACAGAGGGGGATCCCTTAATGAACAGCCCAGCTAAGGCAAAAATGAGAATGGATGCTCTAGCACAGCGGCCACCTCACTCAGAAATTGAGCCCCAGGCTTTTATTCCACTACAATCTAACCAGGCCTTACATTCCTCAATGGCATCCTTCCCAACCTGCGGTCAGCCTGTTATTGACACTACACTGAAAGAGATGTTAATATCACTGCATTCCTCTCTTGTGACTGATTTATCCACTCTATTTACTAAACTCACTACAGATGTCAGTCTAATAGATAACAGAGTATCCACTATTGAGAAAGGTATGATGAAATGCTCCTCCACAGTCAATGACATCATTGATTCTATTGATGAGGTAAAAGATGAACAAGAGTGGATAAGGGGCAAATTAGCAAATTTGGAAGACCGCTCTAGACGAAACAACGTCAAGTTAAGGGGGGTCCCCGAAAATATAACAACTCCAGAATTACCCAAATACGCCAAAGAACTTATACGCACTATTCTACCTGAAGTTACGCCACGTGACATTATAATTGACAGAATACACAGAATTGCAAAACCTTCACACCTGGCTGCATCAGTGCCTAGAGATATACTTATGAGGATCCATTTTTTCCATATTAAAGAAAAAATGATGTCAGAAGCCAGATTGAAAGGCCCTCTACCACGTCCGTTTGAGGGTGTTCAAATATTTCCTGATTTATCAAGATATACGCTTCAACTACGTAGAGATTTGAACCCCATAACTAAAGGAATGCAAAACCATAAGATTCTATACAAATGGCGCTACCCGCCACACTAATTGTCTCCAAAAACGGATCCACTCATATAATAAATGACCTACACAAGGGTTTGAAACTTTTGAAAGAATGGGGAATAATCCCGGAATACCACAAAGATGAAACTTCGCTTCTTCCAAAACGTCCTTCAACATATCACTACAATCAAAGATCCCGGAATCATCAACCTATGGAAGTATCTGGCTCCTGAGCGGTCCGCTAACTACGTTTATAGCGTCCCCTCCAGGAATTTTGTTTGATCTCACTTGCCTTTGGTATTAACTGTTCCACACTGCAGCAGTAAAAGCTGACTCTTTGCTTTTTTTTTGTGCTTGACACAAATCTGCCGCATCCTGTTTTCATATCTTTTGCTATATTTTTAAATAGCTGTTATATATAATTGTAATTTCATTCCAGGTTTTATAGAAATACATCTAGTTACGGAACCCAGGTATCCTGATAAGCCGAAAGGAACTGAATTTACTGTATACACCAAGAAATATCTGCAAACTGTAAGTGTTATAGTCTCCCACGATCCATCACTTAGCCACAACAGGAAATATGCCATTCACGATAGTATCCTTGAACGCCAAGGGTCTCAACCACCCAGCAAAGAGACAATCTTTGTGGCATACTGCTGAAAAGCTTGATAGTGATATCTTATGTGTCCAAGAGACACACTTGACCCCACTTTCAGCCACTTTATGTCGCAGTAACAAATTTCCCCTTATTTTCTATTCTAATTTCTCTTCCAAGAAGAGAGGAGTGCTTGTAGCGATCAAGAAAGACACTGACTTCCACCTCATAAAAGAAATAGGTGACCCCAATGGTCGTTTTCTTATTTTAATCTGTATGATTAATGGAACTAAATATACCTTACTCAACTTGTATGCTCCCAATTCTAGACAGGCAAATTTTGTCAAAAAGACTTTGACCAAAATTAAAGAGTTACAACAAGGATATCTCCTTGTATGCGGAGACTTTAATATGGTTGCAGATATTTATATGGACACTACTTCAGCGGATAAGAGAAGACCCTCTCCCCTGGGGCAAATCCTGACATCGTCTGATCTTTACGATGTCTGGAGATGCCACCATGGATCAGAGAGGGATTATACTTATTTCTCCCCGCAACACAAGTCGTATTCCAGAATTGACATGTTTGTTGTTGATAAATTGTTATTACAAAAGGTGACTACCTCTGTTATCCACACCATGACATGGTCAGACCACAACCCAATTTCGATAATTATTGATGATACGTCTCCTCAACGGAACTCTTTTCTCTGGAGAGCCAATAATTTCATATTACAACATGCTACATACTCCAAAGAAATTGCTACTCATTTGAAAGAATATTTTGAATTAAACGCTGATTCAGTGGGGGATCCTGCCGTGGTGTGGAACGCGCATAAAGCGGTAATGAGAGGTGTTCTTATAAAACTGGGCTCCATTCACAAAAAAAAAAAAAAAAAACAACACAACAAATAGACTCCCTTACTTCCCAAATTGCTCATTTGGAGGCAGACCATAAGTCATCTGCATGTCCCACTACACTAGCACAATTAATGTCGCTTAGACAGGAACTCAGGCTGCTTCTTCTCCATACATACGAACATATGCAACGCAAATTCAAAGCCATCTCTTATTCCACATCCAATAAGGCAGGAAAAAGATTAGCACAACGTATCAAAGGGGCTAGAGTTAAATCTAAAATTCCCTTCTTATTCCACCCACACTCGAAAGTGAAGCTATCTAATCCACAAGACATTGCGAATGCTTTTAGCGATTACTATAGTGACCTATATAATCTCAAGAATGACCCTACAACCCACCAACCATCCCCAGAGGAAATTGATGACTTTCTCCATAAGATAAATTTACCGACTCTGACAGAAACACAATTGTCTTATTTAAATGCTCCTTTTTCAGCACCAGAACTTCTAGCTACCATCTCATCACTGCCTTGTAACAAAACACCAGGCCCGGATGGCCTTACAGGGGAATACTTCAAACAATTCTCTACCTATTTGATTCCACACTTGCTGAAATTTCTTAACCAAGCTGCAAATTCTTCCAAATTCCCTGTAGAATCGCTAAACGCATTAATTATCACTCTCCCAAAACCTGAAAAAGATCCGACTGCCCCACAAAACTTCCGGCCAATCTCCTTACTTAACCTTGATTTAAAAATATACGCCAAAACTATTGCTAGACGCTTAATGAAGATTATGCCAGACCTGATTCACAAAGACCAAACAGGATTTATTAAAGGGAGGCAAGCATCCGACGCGACGCGTCGCATGATTGACTTAATCCATTGCGTAAATTCCAGTGGAACACCTTCTCTGCTTCTTTCTTTAGATGCAGAGAAGGCATTTGATCGGGTGCACTGGACCTATCTACAGAAAGTTCTCATGAAATTTGGGTTTAAAGACAATATTTATAATGCTATCATGGCACTATATACTTGCCCAGCTGCTCAAGTTTTTTCGGCTAATATGATATCTCATCCATTCCAAATTTCGAACGGTACCCGTCAGGGTTGCCCATTGTCGCCCTTAATTTTTGATCTAACTATAGAACCTTTAGCTGAGCACATACGCACGAACTCGAACATCTCAGGCATAACTGTTGGCAACACTACTCATAAGATTAGTCTTTTTGCTGATGATGTGATTTTAATATTATCAAATCCTACCTCCTCCTTAGCAGCAGCCCGAGACGTTTTAGATTGGTTTGGACGAATATCATTTTACAAACTAAATGTCACCAAATCACAAATACTAGATCTCAAATTGAATTCCACCACTAAATTACTATTACAAGCCCAATACCCCTTCACATGGTCTGAACACAGCATTTCTTACCTAGGTATTCAACTCACTAGAACCACTAAACTCCTCTTTTCATCAAACTTCAAGCCTCTCTTAGATAAATTACGTACTGAATCTCAGAAATTAGCTAAAATGGAACTGTCATGGTCTGGCAGATTAGCGGCGTTCAAGATGATGCATTTACCTAAAATTTTATACCTGTTTAGGACCATTCCTATTCCTATTCCTAAATATTACTTTAAGTCACTTCAAACGATACTCAACCGATGTATTTGGCACGGTACAAAACCTAGATGCGCTCATTCTATACTTAGGATACACAAATTAGCGGGAGGATCAGGTTCAATAGATTTTACAGATTATCACACTGCAGCGATCATAGCTCAAGCAACTGAGTGGTTTCAGCAAGATCCGAATAAAAACTGGTGCAATATAGAACTTTCCTTACTATTTCGTCCTAGTTTAAAAAATTGGTTGTTGAGCACTCCATTAGACGCTAAAATACCAAAAGCGATTCCCCCTACCATGATAGCCACGGTCAGAGCATGGAAAATTCTAACCCAAACTATCCATCAAGAACCCACTACTACACAGATACCGATACCTATAGAAGTCTTAAACCACATCTCACCTGAATTATCTACATCCCATTGGTCTAACCGAAAAATCTCATTCATAAATCAACTATTTCATGACTCAAACCCAAAATCCTTTTCAACCCTCCAAAATGAATTTCACTTGCCTGAATCAGACTTTATTGCATATTCCAAACTTCTGAAATGCCTTAACAAAATCAAACCTCTCTTATATACAGTTTCTTCAGTAATATGGAAATACCTGCACTTTGAATTTCCTAAACAGAAGGGTATTTCACTTGTATACAACACCCTGAACCA
>CM053029.1:86490583-86602934 GCA_028564925.1 Lithobates sylvaticus | reverse complement strand
TGCCCTGGGGAAAGGGGGGCCGTGCGGCCCCCCCACCCCAAAGCACCTTGTCCCCATGTTGATGAGGACAAGGGCCTCTTCCCGACAACCCTGGCCGTTGGTTGTCGGGGTCTGCGGGCGGGGGCTTATCGGAATCTGGGAGCCCCCTTTAATAAGGGGCCCCCAGATACCGGCCCCCCACCCTATGTGAATGAGTATGGGGTACGATGTACCCCTACCCATTCACCTAAGGTGTAAAATGTAAAGTACAAAAAAACACCCACACTTTTGAAAAAATATTTTATTGCACTGCTCCGGGGGTCTTCTTCCGTCTTGGGGGTCTTCTCGCCGGACTCCCCCGCCATTTACCAAGCTCTTTTACCGAGCGGGGGAAGTCCGGCTACCTTCTTCGTCGTCGCCGCCGTCTGGGGTCTCGATCCGCCTTCGGGGGTCTTCTTCCGTCTTGGGGTCTTCTCGCCGGACTCCTCCCCTCTCTTCTGCTCTTTTACCTTGCTCTTTCACGGGTGGAGGTGTCCGGCTACCTTCTTCGTCGTCGCCGCCGTCGTCTGGGGGTCTCGATCCGCCTTCGGGGTCTTCCGGGGGTCTCTTCTGTTCTTGCGGCGGTCGTCGTCTTCCGCGCCGCCGGCGCCTTGTCCTTCTTCTTGTCCTTCTTGTTCTTCTTCTTCTTCTTCCGATGTTGACCCGTCGCTGTCTCTGCCCGGAATGCCTGTGCCGATCTGCGCTCGGACTTATATAGGGACATGGGGGACAGGGTCACATGTTCATGTCACATGGTGACCCCGCCCCCTTGTGTTGTCACAGTCCCGGAGGATGCTGGGACTGTGACATCGCAAGGGGGCGGGGTCACCATGTGACATGAACATGTGACCCTGTCCCCATGTCCCTATATAAGTCCGAGCGCAGATCGGCACAGGCATTCCGGCAGAGACAGCGACGGGTCAACATCGGAAGAAGAAGAAGAACAAGAAGGACAAGAAGAAGGACAAGGCGCCGGCGGCGCGGAAGACGACGACCGCCGCAAGAACAGAAGAGACCCCCGGAAGACCCCCGAAGGCGGATCGAGACCCCCAGACGACGGCGGCGACGACGAAGAAGGTAGCCGGACTCCTCCCCTCGTGAAAGAGCTAGGTAAAAGAGCAGAAGAGAGGGGAGGAGTCCGGCGAGAAGACCCCCAAGACGGAAGAAGACCCCCGAAGGCGGATCGAGACCCCCAGACGGCGGCGACGACGAAGAAGGTAGCCGGACTTCCCCGCTCGGTAAAAGAGCTTGGTAAATGGCGGGAGAGTCCGGCGAGAAGACCCCCAAGACGGAAGAAGACCCCCGGAGCAGTGCAATAAACTATTTTTTCAAAAATGTGGGTGTTTTTTTTTTACTTTACATTTTACACCTTAGGTGAATGGGTAGGGGTACATCGTACCCCATACTCATTCACATAGGGTGGGGGGCCGGGATCTGGGGGCCCCCTTATTAAAGGGGGTTCCCAGATTCCGATAAGCCCCCGCCCGCAGACCCCGACAACCAACGGCCAGGGTTGTCGGGAAGAGGCCCTTGTCCTCATCAACATGGGGACAAGGTGCTTTGGGGTGGGGGGGCCGCACGGCCCCCCTTTCCCCAGGGCACCCCCCATGTTGAGGGCACGCGGCCTGGTACGGCTCAGGAGGGGGGGGGCGCTCGTTCGTCCCCACCCCTTTCCTGGCCTGCCAGGCTGCGTGCTCGGATGAGGGTCTGACATGGATTTGGGGGAACCCCCACGCCGTTTTTTCGGCGTGGGGATTCCCTTTAAATCCATGCCAGGTCATGGAGCTAGCGCGGCGGCAGTAACTGCCTACGCTAGCTACGTAACCTGAAGTCACGTGCTAAATGAACGGACTTGCCGATGAGCGGCAAGTCCCTTCATTTCAAAAGTCCCGCGGACTTGCCCACTAACGGCGGGATTGTCCGCTGGACTTCCAAGTCCAGCGGATAATTTGAAAACAAAACCTGAAACTTTAGTCCGCCGTACTTTGGCGCCAAAAAGTCCGCCGGCGCCCACACACGAGGGGATTATCCGCTGGACTTCAGTCCAGAGGATAATCCCGCGGGATTGTCCCTTCGTGTGTACGCCGCATCTGTCCGTCAGAAAATCCGACGGAAAAAGTCCGATGGAGCCTACACACGGTCGGAATTTCTGACAACATTGTCCGATAGGACATTTTTCCGTCGGAAAATCCGACCGTGTGTATGGGGCATTACACTTGTGTGCCCCTCCACACCCAAAAAGCCCTTTGTAAGCCATCTTCCAACCCCAAAAACCACACGTCAGTGCCCACAGCATTAAGGTGAACGCCATCCCCCCTCAGAAACTGCTACACGTCAGATTCTAGATCCAAGTGTCTAATGACCAGGCCCCCATTCCGAACGACAAACTTTCCCAACTCCTTATTCACCTTGATCAGAGCCTTATTAAGCCTCTCCACTGATCTGACCACCCGCCATGATGTGCGCCACAATGTCCAACCAGAGTATGATCGTACCAGGAAATTACCTTCTAAGCCTAAGAAAATTGAATCTTATATCCCTGATCAGTTCCCTGGAAGACCTAATGACCAAATCATTGCCCTCAGCATGTAAAATAAGAATATCGGGAGGCCTGTCTAATCTGGCAAAACGGTTAACCTCAGAAACCACCCGACTCCAAAGCATGCCCCTGACACCGATCCATCTAAAGCTCCCCGCCTCCCGAGGAAGACCTAACTTCCTGCCATTAAGCCTGACATCTGCCCTCTTAGCCCCCCAAAAAACATAAGAATGCCCCAGGATCCAGATGAGGCATCTCCGACCTGAAATTAAAAACAAACAAAAAGAACACTGTACCACCCACCAAACAGTGAAACAGGAGACAAACAACATGTAACAGAAAGACAGAAAAAGGAAAAAAACCCCACCCGCCACTTGAGGGCCTACAGTAAGTGGGGCCTGACATACAACCGGATTCTGTTTGACTCCCACATGCCGATCTGCTTTACCACATCCTCACCCAAACCCCACCGAGACGCCTCAGTGGCCACACCGATGCGGAAGGATTGAGCCCACCACTAACAGACATTTGCGGAAGACCAAAATATTGGGAAAATCAAACCACGCTAACCATGTGACCATAAGCAGCCGACACTACAATTTGACCAATTGTACAAAAAAAATATGTATGCATATATGTATGTATGCATACATATCATATTTGCGGAAGACCGACACAAATTGAAAACAGGACAGGAATAAGCCGTCCTCATGTACTAACAGGGGGCCGCCCATCTGCGGCCGCAGCAGAAAGAACTGCTACAAAGCCATAACCGGGCAAAGACAAGGCCTATAGCCCCAAAACAACCCCCTTCCCACTCTGGTCCGTCTTGGAATGACAGATCCTAAGCTGGGCAGATTCCGATGTGACTGCAACATCACCCATGAGCAACCTCCCTGCCACCTGTTTGGATGGACTGACCAGTTTGCCAATGCGAAAAGCTCAGAAAAATGCCAGTAAAAAGGCCACCTTAAACAAAGCCTGTTCATAAGCTGAAGAACAAACCAACTGCAGAAGGTCTAAGATAGAACTTAAAATAGAGAGAGACACCGTGCGACCCCCGCTAGCGGCCGAAAAGGGGTTAAAACCACCCGCAAACCGCCACCGGAGCGTCGTTTTGCCGGCGGTATCGCATTGCTGCCCCATTGATTTCAATGGGGAGCAGCGGTGGAGGAGCGGCGAGTTCACCGCAAGTTCACTGCTCCAAAGAAGCTGCTGGCAGGACTTTTTGTGATGCCCTGCCAACGCACCGCTCCAGTGTGAAAGCCCTCGGGCTTTCACACTGGAGTGAAAGGAGCTGCTTGTTTCAGGCACTATACAGGCTCTATTTTTAGCGCTGTAGCACCTGAAAAACGCTGGCGGTGTGAAAGGGGTCTAAGTTGAACTCCAAGCAAATATAAAAAAAAACTTTAAGGGTTAGTTTACACCTGCTTTGCTCTGAAGAGTGATCCGCTTTCAGATCACTATTCAGGGAGCATTTGACAGTGAGGAGGCATTGTAGCGCCTCCTCACTGCCTGTTTCAACCCCTTAAACCCTGCACTAGTGTGCCACAGCTGGGTGGTTGCGTGGTGCCCCCATTCACTTGAATAGGTCGCACTCAGCAGGCGGAATCACCCTCTGAAAATTGGAGATCATTTTTGTCATGGCATATGTATTCCCCACTCCGCTGCCTTTACAGGAAACTGTGTTTTTTCGTCCCCAACCCCCCCCCCCCCCCCCCCAAACTGAATGAAGCCTTATCGTGTTGTGTATTCTAAGAAAAATAATTACATTCAGCAGGCAGAAAGATAGGTGACATCACTGTATTATTTCACTATAACCGAAAAAAGTTTAAACGGTTTAAAAAAATGGAACTAAACGCTCCTAAAATTTCAGCCAAGGAAGCTGCCATCTTGGCCTCTGATCTTCATCTTTCATGATGCTGCACATGTGATTAGTTATGACACCAGCAATGGTTTGACAGTTTGGTTGAGAGCACAACCAATGTGACAGTCAGCATTCCAGAGACATGCTGGGAATGTAACTTTTTTTTAAACTGGTAAATCGATGGGTTTAATTCCACTTTAAGACCATTCACATAAATATATTTCAGCTGGGTATTTAGCTATATGCCTAAAGTTCAGGTTTAAACTCTACCCATTTGCAAATGACATACAGGCTTCAGCTCACTTGATAGTATAGGTGAGATGAGGGCTGTGTGAATCTGTGTACAACACCTATTTGAAATGATAACTGAATTTACCTGGAGTGCCCACAAAGGAACAGGCCTGTTCACCCAAATGATGGGGGTCCTAGAAAAACATAAAAATAGATACTGTTATGTGTGTAAAGTAAAATTTAGCCCTGTAGGAAAGACAGATACAATTGTTACTAATCCAGTGTTCTGTGGAACATTAGGGGATTATTTATTTAAAAAAATGTTGTACCAATGCCTATGCATTCACACAACTATCCAAAATGATCCCCACTTTATGTCTACTATGTGTAATTCCTACGATCTTCAGCTCCATCTAGTGGTCATAATGCAGTTATTTCTTGACTGAGGTATTTCAGGAAAATACAGCATTATGGCCACTAGATGGAGCTGACGTTCAAAGTAAATAAACATATTAGGCACATATGGGGATTATTTGTGATGTCTGGGTGAATGCTCAGACATTTGCACATCATATGTTTTTAATAAATAGACCCCTTATATGTAACATTGATAAAAATAGGAAATGTGGGGCTGCCAAAGCAGTGGTGGGAGTCGTTAATGTATCTATACAGACCTACCACAAGAATGTGTGCCTCTAACCCTTTTCCCACGGCAGCTTACAGACCAGGGAGTTGACTTTTTGATGGTGGCATTGTAGGTAAGTTGTATCCCTGTTGGATATTTAAAGCTGGGGCTCCTGTGAGGGCTAAAGATTCTGACTTGAAAACAGATTAGGCCCTTATAATTCTTTTACTTTTTCAGACTGGTTACCTCAAAATTGATATGATGGATGTATATGCATTCCTTTATCCCTGAGACCTTTCTTTAATCGCACCTACCCATATAAGTTCTTGTTACATTGCATATATTTGATCTTCTAAGAACATGGAAGTGGGACCAGGATCAGTTAATCTGTTGTCTTTGGTGTTACTATTTCTGCAGTCTGTTATAACAATAGTTTATTTATAGTATGTATTCATGTGTGATTAGTCCTCTAATGCTTGCTAGTGATATTACTTTTGGAGATTTAATATACATTTTGTGTTCTAGATACACTCCCAGGTCTTGATGACCCCTTGTGTTTTGTTGTTTCTTTAGCCATATAGGACCGGGTCATCCACTTCCCCTCCTACTGCTGGTCCCCTCTCATACCTCCCAGCAGCCTGGGATGGTGTGACTACCTCTGTGCAATTACCTGTTGTTTTTGTAAGTGGTTGTGCTTTTTTTTTTTTGCTCCTCCCCCATTCTATTTTCCTTTGCGCTCTTCCTTTGTGATGATAGTTTTTATCTGCACATGGCAAATATATACCTGGGCATGTAAATTTATTATATATTGTTTTTTAATTTTAGATGTGAGATGTTTCATATTGGATATCTGTCATATATGGGCATAATGTCTTGAAGAGGCCTTATGAACCGCAAAATGCGTCACTGATTTTGTACATTTGACAGTAAATATTGAAAGAGCAAGCTGCACTACAGGGAGGCTAAACTGGGCTACTTATTCAGCATATTTCTCATAAGACAGCTGTGAAAGGACCCGTGTGAATGGGTTTTTACTTGTACTAGACATGCTTTGCTGTTGATAGAAGTCAACAGAAATAAAGCAGCTAAGAAGGATGTCAACTGCAAGTCATAAGATCAACTACAGGTCAGAAGGTCAACTGCAGGTCAGAAGGACTCCAACTGTAGGTCAAAAGAAGATCAACTGCCGTTCAAGTGGTCAACTGTAGGTCAAAAGAAGATCAGCTGCAGGTCAGGATGTCAACTACAGGTCAGAAGATCAACTACAGGTCAGAAGGTCAACTGCAGGTCAAAAGATCATCAACTGCAGGTCAAGTGGTCAACTATAGGTCAAAAGAAGATCAGCTGCAGGTCAGGAGGTCAACTGCGGGTCAGAAGATCAACTACAGGTCAGAAGGTCAACTGCAGGTCAGAATGAGGCCAACTGTAGGTCAAAAGAAGATCAACTGTAGGTCAGGAGGTCAACTGCAGGTCAGAAGAAGATCAACTGCAGTCAGAAGGGGGTCGACTTTAATTCAGCATCTGTGAGAACTCTGTCTGAAACTATACTCACAAGCAAGCTAAATGTACCTGAAAGCATGTTGCCGCTTTCCTCTGCTCTGCTATCTAAAAAGATAGGAATTAGAAAACTAACATTTATCCCAGTTCAGCCTCCTACTTTATGACCCAGCTTATTTCAACGGGATAAGAGAATAATTGGAGATGCTGGAAAGTGTCAATGATAAATCACCTCACTTTTGTTGGAGTCAATGTAATTGTGAAATTGCCTGCATCAGGGGTTTGGGGATTCCAGGTGAGTTGGGCTAGAAATTAATAAACTTGCTAATAAACCTGTATATAGCCTGTACTTTAACATCATAAAAAAAGACTACAAAAGAGACATCATAGATTCCCTAAAATAAATACAACTAATCGTTCTATAATGATGGTCTTCGCTACCTTAAAGCCTCGTACACACGATCGGATTGTTGGCCAACAGAGCGTTAGACTTTTGTCCTAAGGGCGTGTGCCTGGATTTTGTCTTGCATACTAATTACACACAATTGTCGGCCAACAAACACGAACGTAGTGACATACTACTTGGAATTTCAGCTCTTGAGTGCCACCCTTTGGGCCCCCTGTGCTAATGTCGTGTTTGGTGAACATTGATTCCGAGCATGCCGGTTTGTACTTTGGACTTTTCTGTGACAGACTTGTGTACACACGATACAAAAATCTGACAACAGACTGCTGTCTGCCGAAAATTTACTAGCCTGCCATCCAACATTTGTTGGCCGAAAGTTGGACAACAATTGTCTGATGGAGCGTACTGGATTGGATAATGGATTTTAGGCAAACAGTCTGTCACCACACAATTCCCTGCTGAAAATATGATTGTGTGTATGAGGCTTTAGATCAAGGATCTTCAAACCTTTTAGTATGAGGGCCACATCCTATATTTTACAAATATTCATGGGCCAAAATAAAAAAAATTAAAAATCATTTTTATAGATGAACAATTACATTTCAATGATTAAATTAGCGTCTAACCTTACATCAGGATCCCCATCAGAGTCCCCTTACATCAAAGTTCCCATCCCATCCAAGTCCCCCTTACATCGGCGCCCCACCTTACATCTGAGTCCCCCTTATATTAGTATCCCCCTTACATCAGAGTCCCCATCAAAGTCCCCCTTACATGAGAGTCCCCATTACATCAGCAGGCCAGATTTGGCCCATGGGCCATAGTTTGAAGACCCCTGCTCTAGATAAATGCCAAGTGACCACTAATTGTGATTAGCTGAGAACCCCTTTTAGCTGTGCTGTGGCATTGTGGTTCTTACCAGTCAAATTTGTGCTGTGAAGAATAGTTCTGTTTTGGACATTCCCAGCTGTAGATAAAAAATAAAGGTCGATGAGCAGTTAAAAAAATGCACAAATGGAATACAAAAAGGTGAGCAAGATATGTATATACTATATTGGGGTGTATGGTGGGAGATGCATGCCCGCTAAAAGGGTCAGACTATGATTAGGGATGATGGCCACCCTACAATGATCTTTGTTATTAATTATCTTTTTTGTGTCTACTGGCACTCAGTGGCCCCAGGTTTTGTGGACCAGATAATTATACCAAAGTAGCCTTTTCCAAGTGCCAACACAAAAGGCTGAGATTGAGGCCTAAGATCAAAGTAGAGATTCTGCTATGGTAGCTAATGGCTAGAGAAGAAATAGGTCAAGGTAGAGCATGGGTAAATCTAAAAGGCCAGTTAAAACTGGAAATCAGAACCAAATGCAGAGGTGGAGAATCACAGATGAAAAGGCGTAGGATCAGGGCAGAAAATGAAAAAAATGTAATAGGATCTAGCAGAAGTCAATAAAGGAGAAACAACACTTGCTCACCTATAGCAACTAAACTCATTAAAGTCAGCCTGTCGTAAAAGAAATATGGAGGTTCCCATTGCTGACCACCCCCTTTGGAAATTCTAGTTGCCTAGCTGTCATGTTTTTGTTTTGGCTTCAATGAGCCAATGACCTGGAACAAGTATAAAAATCCCCATTTGCTGTATGCTTGTCCCGAGTTTGATCCCAGGAAAAATGAAGGAAAGATACCGCCATGCAATTAAGATATTTAGACGTTTCACAATGGCTCCTTAGCTCTTTTGTTCCCTCATTAGAGATATACTTTAATTGGTTTGCGTGGATGTGAATGGATGCATGCTGAACATTTAACCCTGGTTAATTTACCAGCCTATAGTGACTACCGTAATCTACCTCTACATTTAATACAGCAGCAAATAATGTGAAAGTCACATCAGGCATGGCTGTAAGGTAAATTCGGCAGTAATGGCTCAAAATATGCACTCAATCAAAATAAAAATGAACTTTCTCTTTAAAGAACAGTTAGTGCTAATCATTCTACAGTCATCAAACAGGGAACCTGACTGAAGACGAGGACCCAGGAGACCATGCCGGTTCCCTACAGGCTGCGTGAGACAGAACATTTGCTAAGTATCTACTACATAATGTTATCAATTCTTCCGAAATTTGTACAATAAAAATAGGCTGGCTATAAATTATTTTTTGGGTACGGTTTCTTCTACAAAATAGCTTTTATGTGATCATATCAATGTCTTTTCATACATAATTTTGTTCAATAATAAATGTTACCTCCATCATTATTGTGCACTTTTGGTTTGTGGTATCGTCACTTAACAGCAAACTAGATAAGCTATCCAGAACTCATTAGCACTATGAGCTGTAGTTACACCACCGATACTGAAATATCATCCCAATGGGAACTACCAATGACTGGAGGGGCTGAGATAACACTTACGGGAATGACCAGGGCCTCATTCAGTCACAAATCTGCTGAATGATGACAATCTTTTGTACAAGCTCTGCCCCTTGTGATTATTTTAGAAAATACTAATGCTGGAATGTGCTATTGGAAGCAGCATGAAGTCTGCATAATATGAGGAGCTACTATTTAACCTTAAAGAGCACCAAACAAGAGAAAGAAGACGGGTTCATATCCAACTTCTCTCAGCATCCTCAACAACCCCCTTCCCTCTATAGTTCTCTTATGCCGCGTACACACGGTCGGAATTTCCGATGGAAACAGTCCGATGGGAGCTTTTCATCGTATATTTTCCCACCGTGTGTATGCCCATTGGTCTTTTTCTGTCAGAATTTCCGACGGACTTTGGATTGAGAACCTGTTCTTAATTTTTCTGACGGAAAACCTTTCTATCGGATTTTCCGATCGTGTGTATGCAATTACCAACACGCAAAATTCCGACGCATGCTCGGAAACAATTTGACGCATGATCAGAAGCATTAAACTTCCCTTTTATAGTGCAGTCGAACGTTTTTTAAGGCGTGGTGCTATTGACCGTCGGAATTTGGTGTGACCGTGTGTAGGCAAGACAGTTTGAGCGAAATTCCATCGGAATTCCGACGGGAAAACCATCAGAGCTTTTTCCGACGAGAATTCCGACCGTGTGTACGCGCCATTAGTGGATTCTTGACAAATCCCCACAGGTGGTCAGATTAGAAAAAAATAAAGAAAAACATTTCACAGTTTGTGTAGTGCCCTCCTCTAGTTAGGCTGTTTTGCTTCACTGCATTTAGTGGAGAAATAGTCTATTGTTTTTATCTGGTCAGGGTTTCCTAGCCTGGTGTTCTTTTTCTCCTACCTGCTCCTGAGAGAAGCTTCCAAAGTATAGGGCAGGGCGAGTCAAATGTCCGATTTGAATATTTATCATTCTTCAGCCAATCCCTGAAAGGGGGCATCCAGAAGGTAGCTGGGGAGGTGATACATATTTAGGAAGCCTGTTCAGAGCATTCTTTCCTCTCTGTGGAGGATTTCCCATTCTCCTGGGGCTGCTGCCTCTGGGAAATAGATAGGGAAACAAACAAATTGCAGACTGGACCTCAGCAGGTTCTGGGCTGAGGTACTGAAAAGGGATCATGTTTGCTGGAGGGCACTGCCCTAATGTTTAGGTATGGGGAAGAATCTTTTGTCTCTGAGGAGCCTACCAGTGCATCCTTGTTTCAGACAGTTTCTGGGACATTAAGAGTAAAGACCTTGGTGTTAAAACTTGGATGTGCAGGTGTTAGAAGGGAACTTAGTGCCAGAAGATGCTATATGTACTAGGATTGCTCTTATAGAATCCTAGATATACTTGAGAAGGTTAGTGAGAAGCTGTCCTCCTGTCAATGCATTCCCATGAGGTGGCGGTGATGGAACAAACAAAGTGGATGGTAAGAGAGCCTACCCCAGTATACCCCCCCAGCCTAGTAAGAAAAAAATAATAATTGAAAACCCAAACTCTGGGAGAAATGGTACCCAGGGAATTGGGTCCCCTCCCTCCACACCCCCCAGCACCGATTTCCGGCGTGGGCACGATGTGGATGGATATGCCTTTGGGCATGTGCAGCCCTGATAATTGCCCCACATGCCCAGAGGTGGCAGGGAGGCGTCGGAGGGCGTAGGGGTGGAGCCAATTCCCTGGACGCTATTTCTCTAAGAATTGGTATATATATATACATTCTGGACTTTTGGTCCTTTTTGAGTTTGCAGGATCACTTTATGTGTGTTTTAGGTGTGGGCTGCTGGCTTTACTTTTAGAGGTAGGTCTGCTGAGAGACAACATTTGCAAAGGATTGGACCCATTTGTGGGTCCGGCCAATTTGTTTTTTTGCAGTGTCATTGTTAATGCATGGTTGTCTTCTACAGCGCACCTCCTTCTTTTCTTTCCTCCTGCCGTTTTGCAGCTGTGGTTATCACTTTAAGCATTTATACCCTGGGCAGCCAGATTGGCGATCTGTGGCAGGTACTTTTACAGCAGGGAATTGGGGGCATTCCTCACTACCTTATACATTTTTGTATCACATATATTTGGCAACTTTCTTTGTTAACCTTGGGTTATCCTGGGGTGGGCTCTCTTAACATCCACTTTATTGGTTCCATCACTGCAGCACCATGGAATGCATGGGCCAACTCGGGTTAAGGGGCATCATGAGTCATAGACACATTGTACTGTATCTGTAAATACACAACTACATGATTTGTACATAAAGGAAGCAAGTCTTAACTTTTTACATACAGTTTGCAAAGCACGTTGGGACCTTTGGTGATTCCCCTGTACAGTACACAGTTTGCCAAATTTATGTTTTATTATAAATACAGTGATATTGGTACACCAATTATAGGAGGTCTGCTCTGTTAACAGGGGATAGAAACAGTATTTGTCTAGGGGGGGTGGGGGTAATGTTCCATACCATTTGATGGGTTTTAATGGTGTTACTTTAATGTTTGTATTAAATAAAATGGTTTCATTTTGTGTTGTGAGTCCATTTTCTGAAGTTCTCTTTGACACCTTAAAAATGCTCAGTTTTTCTTTTTTTTTTTGATTTTTTGTCTATGTATTATTGGGATGTTGTGCCACTTGATAATATGTTACATCTCAGTGTTCACAGAAATACAAACCTTGTTTGCCAAAAGAGTTAGTTTTGCTAACTGCCTCACTATTATAAATATTGGTGCTGTAGAGGAGAATAGAAGAAATAAACCATCCAGCTTTTTGCCTGAGTTTTTTTTTTCACAAATGTATTCATTGATGCATGGAGAGAAACAGAGCAGGCCTTTATCAATAAAGTATCTGAAGGATGAATCAGTCTTGCTTCATACATCAGACAATAGGAGTCTCCCTGTCATGTACTTGGGACAATGAAAGTGAGAATCTGGTTGTTATGGACAATGAGAACTTTTCACTCTTCAGACATCTTTATGCACAAGGCTCCATCAGATCTACTTTTAGACACTTCCAACATCTAACAAGTGGTCTAAAATGGATTCCTACTGTGAAAATGAAAGCTCATGTTAAACCAAAGCCTGATGTATAGGCATTAGGCTTATGTAGGGTGGGCACCTTTTCTTATATTCCTATTAATGCGTTGCCAACCAGTCCTATTGCTGCTGGCCAATCGGGGACAATACCAGCCAAGGTACAAAGGTAATTGGAGAGAAAGTCAGAAACACATACCAGTTCCCCTTGCCATCTCTTGGATCATCTAGTAATACTCGTATGATGTAGAGCAGAAAAGAAAAAAAAAAGACACTCACTGGGGATGATATTTTGCTGCTCACCCCTGGGATGTAAAAACAAAAAAGGAAAAGGTCCCCCCAAGAGGGAATTGGTGGGGTTTTTAGGCAGCGTTTAGAAAATAAGTTCTCTGAGAGGTATTGTTGTATTCAAAAATATGAATCTTTATTGGATTAAAGATGTCGCATGTGACATATGAGTAAAGATAAAAATAGGAGACATGGGTCCCAAATGGATAAAACAATACAGAAATTTTAAAACAGATTTACACTAACAGACAAAAAGCTTTTACATCAATGTAGTTTTACAAATATTAGGGGTAAAAGTGAACCTGACGCGTTTCGACCCGTTATAGTAAGGGTCTTCCTCAAAGGTATTTTCGTCTGTTTAAGAAAGAAAAGGGTAAGAACAATGCATTGTAACAGTATTTCATTTGCATATATTAGTCTCCAATTAACCTTTCATTTCACATAGTATAATATCAAATTGTACTGTAGAATGTTTACCTGGTGTGTAAGTTTTTTTCTCTTATAAATTCCTCCTTTATGTATGATGGGGTTCTCTCTGGGTCGGTGCGCTCCAGGTCCCAGGCGGCGTCCCGCTATAGCACCCCCCAGCGGGCGTACGGCAGGTACGGCGACCAAACAACGGGGCCTACGAGAGGTCACATCCACTGAATCGGCTACCCACGGGTCCGTGTGTGGGCCAGACGGGTAGAGGGAGGGAGATGGAAGGTAGGAGGGGAGGGGGGGGAAAGGGGGGGAGGGGGAGGGGGGGAAAGGGGGAGGAGAAATGGAGGTGGGTTTCCTTGAGGTCCCCTGTTCTGCACACCTGTCATAGGATCCAAGATCATATACTTAGATATATAGTATAGGGAGTTGCCACATCAACTAGACGTGGAATTTCTAAGGTAGAAAGGTGAATAGATGAACAGGAATTTTGCCGTTGGTATACTTTTTAAATAAAGCCAGTTTGTATATTACTGTATCTAGACTCGTGGTTAGAGATGGGAAGGGGGGAGAAAGAAAAAGGGGGGAGAGAGGAAAGGAGGCGAGATGTGGAAGTGAAAGGAGGAGCAGGGGGAAAGGGTAGAGACTGAAATGGGGAGGGGAAGGAAGGGATCACACGGAGAGGGAAGAAAAAGGAGGGGAAGGAAAAAGGGGGAGGGCAGGGGAAGGAAGATGTGAAGGGAAAAGAGGGGAGGGGGGGGGGAAAGAGAAAGAGGGGAGAGGGGAGGGGGGGAAAGGGGGGGGGGAGAAGGAAAAGGGGGGGGGGGGGGAAAGAGAGAGGGAAAAAAAGGAGGGGAGGGAAAAGAGGGGGGAAAGGGGGGGGAAAGAGGGGAAGGAGCCAATACATGGCATGCACATGTATAGGTAGACATAGGGATGCTGCAGCATCCACATAGATAGGACGAGAGAGGGTGGGGTAGGGCGGTGGGGGGGGCGCGGGGAAAAGTGTGGTATGAAAGTGAGGAGTGAGGGGGAGAAGGGGGGGAAAAAGGGTGGGAGAAAGAGGGGAAAAAAGGGGGAAAGGACAGAAAGGAAGGGAAAGAAGGGGAAAAGGAGAAGAGGAGGGTGAGAGGAAAGGGGAGGGGGAAGGGGAGAATGTGAGGGGAAGGGGAAGTGATGGGGGGAGGGGAGGGGGTGAACTATTGGGGACAATGGAAAATAGGAGGGGAGGGAAGGAAAGGGGAGGTGGAAGGGTGAGTGTGGGTTGAGAAATGGAGGGGTGTTGTTGTGATGTCGGTCAGAACGCTGATACTCAAAGGGGTGCTGTGCTGATAGTGCTGGGAATCACTGAATAAAGGGATCCTAAAGTGAGGGTGTGTGTGGATGGGAGTGTGCAGGGATAGCGTGGAATGTGAAGTATAGAGAGTGAGGGGTGAAACCGTGAGGAGGTGTAGGCGTGTGTGAGCGTAAAACGGGGAAGGAAGGAGGGGGAAGGAAGAAGCATAGGCAGGGAAAGGATGTGCCAGTGTCAGATATCAACAGACAGTATGATATAGTATATTCAAAGTTACCTAATAGAGTAGGTGTGTCTTGCTCAGGTTATGAGGTAGATGTAAACACCCATATGTTGCAAAACCGGAGTATGCTGTATTGGTTGCAAGTTCCAGAGATGAAATGCCCAGTCTGGGAATAGAGACAAAGTCATCTATAATATCTAGAATTAATCCCAGAGAGGGAAAAGGAGCGTGGAACAGAAAGAGGTTCTACTCACTGTGTATGTGTGGCGTGATGCTTGGATCATCACATGGAGATGGATTTGTTTAACCACCCCATGTGGTATTTATGGGTAATACCCAACTAGAGTCAGGTGTGCATGTTAGGACACCATAGGGTGTTCAATCAGGGCATCCCCAAGGAGGGGAAGGGGGGAGGAGGAAGGGGCGGGGGGGACGGAAAGAAGTGGGTGGGGAAGGAGAGGGAGGGGGAAGGGGAAGGGGCAGGGGACATGGAGGGAACATCACCTTCCATTGGCCGTTCCTATGTCCGCCTGGCCCGCCCGTCCGTGGGAGCCATGACGGCATCGTGGGTCATCTGGAGTGGTCTCCCCGGCGTCCGAGAGGTCCTTCCGGGGTCGCGTCTGCTACGCAATCGTCGCACCGGCGTGACGTCCCGCGTCACGCGCACGCACGTGGCCACGCGCATGCGCAGTGATCGGGAGAGGTCCGATTGCGTTCCAGGACGCCGCCAGCAAGGGGAATGGTTCCCCGTCAGGAAGCCCGGGCCCGCCCAGGCCGCCTTGAGGGAACATGATTGGAGGAGCTTGGTTGGTGGGTGCTCCTCCTTACCCTTGCTGTGAGGTCACGTGTGAGGAACGCCCCACCGCCGCACGTATCCACCGGAGGGCGCAGGAACCAAGGCGCCACCTAGGGGATCCGAGGCGCACTTCAAACCACAAGAGGGAACCCTGAAATAAAGGGAGAATACAGAGTTTTAGCATATATTGACTGCCTGTATGATATGGCAGATGGGAAAACATGTCTCCATGATCATCTCTATTGGTATCGTGTTCCCATTGATTATCTGGGTCATAGCATATTAGCATACATACCAAAATTATATTGAACATATTTGAGAGAACAAAGGGCATGAAATCTTTTCAAATGACATTATCCACAGTTAATATGTGATTACATTGTGAGTTGTTTCCAGTGATACATTTTTAGTTCATATTTAGTTCAAAAATTGTCATATGAACACGCTACGGCCCTGTGTATTGGTAATACACAGTATGTGTATGGCCATGTAGCTGTGTGCATGTACAAAAGGTGAAGCAAGGGGTTTAACAAGTTTATAAAGGAAAAGGAGAACAAATGTACACAGGAGGACAGCAACCCACCTATGAGCATAGGTGTCGGGTGACACGAGTGGATGAACCCCCGAGCCACATCTAGTAAACTGGATTATTACATGAAGGGACATAAGCAGGTGGCATAAACTAAACCTCTATGGGTTGGATATGGAGAGAGAGCACTGAAATCGCACAGAATTGTATAAGGCGAAAAGTCCTGGACACAGATGGAATAGAGCACAGATATTGGCCAGAGTGTAAGAGCAGGAGTTCACCATTTGGGGGGAAGAGAATGGGAGGGGGGGGGGGGGGGGGGAAAGGGGGGGGGGGAAAGGGGGGGGGAAAAAGGGGGGGGGGGGGGGGGGGGGGGAAAGGGAGGGGAAGGGGAGGGGATTCGGGACGTCCAAGCACGTCTACTCCATTACAAAAACCCGGAAAACCGATGGTGTCATATTACTGCGTTTTCCCGGACGTGAAGCCCTTGAGGAAAGGGGCAAAGGAAATGGACTCATTGAGTCCGGGAGGGGACGTGGCACGTAATCTATAGATCCATTTTTGTTCACATTGTAACAAAGTTTTGTTCCAATCTCCTCCTCTGTCGGGGATATGGATTCTATCTAGGGCCATGAATGTGATCCTGGGCATTTTATAATCATGTATCAGGACAACATGACGGCCCAGGGGTAAGTAATGGTTCCCGATTTGCATGGAGTAGACGTGCTTGGACATCCGGCGGTGAAACTCCTGCTTGGTTTTGCCAATATAGAATGCCCCGCATTCGCAGGACATTATATATACAACGCCCTTTGTCTGACAATTGACAAAGTGGGCTAGCTTATGAGGTACACTCTGGCCAATATCTGTGCTCTATTCCATCTGTGTCCAGGACTTTTCGCCTTATACAATTCTGTGCGATTTCAGTGCTCTCTCTCCATATCCAACCCATAGAGGTTTAGTTTATGCCACCTGCTTATGTCCCTTCATGTAATAATCCAGTTTACTAGATGTGGCTCGGGGGTTCATCCACTCGTGTCACCCGACACCTATGCTCATAGGTGGGTTGCTGTCCTCCTGTGTACATTTGTTCTCCTTTTCCTTTATAAACTTGTTAAACCCCTAGCTTCACCTTTTGTACATGCACACAGCTACATGGCCATACACATACTGTGTATTACCAATACACAGGGCCGTAGCGTGTTCATATGACAATTTTTGAACTAAATATGAACTAAAAATGTATCACTGGAAACAACTCACAATGTAATCACATATTAACTGTGGATAATGTCATTTGAAAAGATTTCATGCCCTTTGTTCTCTCAAATATGTTCAATATAATTTTGGTATGTATGCTAATATGCTATGACCCAGATAATCAATGGGAACACGATACCAATAGAGATGATCATGGAGACATGTTTTCCCATCTGCCATATCATACAGGCAGTCAATATATGCTAAAACTCTGTATTCTCCCTTTATTTCAGGGTTCCCTCTTGTGGTTTGAAGTGCGCCTCGGATCCCCTAGGTGGCGCCTTGGTTCCTGCGCCCTCCGGTGGATACGTGCGGCGGTGGGGCGTTCCTCACACGTGACCTCACAGCAAGGGTAAGGAGGAGCACCCACCAACCAAGCTCCTCCAATCATGTTCCCTCAAGGCGGCCTGGGCGGGCCCGGGCTTCCTGACGGGGAACCATTCCCCTTGCTGGCGGCATCCTGGAACGCAATCGGACCTCTCCCGATCACTGCGCATGCGCGTGGCCACGTGCGTGCGCGTGACGCGGGACGTCACGCCGGTGCGACGATTGCGTAGCAGACGCGACCCCGGAAGGACCTCTCGGACGCCGGGGAGACCACTCCAGATGGCCCACGATGCCGTCATGGCTCCCACGGACGGGCGGGCCAGGCGGACATAGGAACGGCCAATGGAAGGTGATGTTTCCTCCATGTCCCCTGCCCTTCCCCCTTCCCCCTCCCTCTCCTTCCCCACCCACTTCTTTCCGTCCCCCCCGCCCCTTCCTCCTCCCCCCTTCCCCTCCTTGGGGATGCCCTGATTGAACACCCTATGGTGTCCTAACATGCACACCTGACCCTAGTTGGGTATTACCCATAAATACCACATGGGGTGGTTAAACAAATCCATCTCCATGTGATGATCCAAGCATCACGCCACACATACACAGTGAGTAGAACCTCTTTCTGTTCCACGCTTCTTTTCCCTCTCTGGGATGAATTCTAGATATTATAGATGACTTTGTCTCTATTCCCAGACTGGGCATTTCATCTCTGGAACTTGCAACCAATACAGCATACTCCGGTTTTGCAACATATGGGTGTTTACATCTACCTCATAACCTGAGCAAGACACACCTACTCTATTAGGTAACTTTGAATATACTATATCATACTGTCTGTTGATATCTGACACTGGCACATCCTTTCCCTGCCTATGCTTCTTCCTTCCCCCTCCTTCCTTCCCCGTTTTACGCTCACACACGCCTACACCTCCTCACGGTTTCACCCCTCACTCTCTATACTTCACATTCCACGCTATCCCTGCACACTCCCATCCACACACACCCTCACTTTAGGATCCCTTTATTCAGTGATTCCCAGCACTATCAGCACAGCACCCCTTTGAGTATCAGCGTTCTGACCGACATCACAACAACACCCCTCCATTTCTCAACCCACACTCACCCTTCCACCTCCCCTTTCCTTCCCTCCCCTCCTATTTTCCATTGTCCCCAATAGTTCACCCCCTCCCCTCCCCCCATCACTTCCCCTTCCCCTCACATTCTCCCCTTCCCCCTCCCCCTTTCCTCTCACCCTCCTCTTCTCCTTTTCCCCTTCTTTCCCTTCCTTTCTGTCCTTTCCCCCTTTTTTCCCCTCTTTCCCCCCCTTTTTCCCCCCCCCCTTCTCCCCCTCACTCCTCACTTTCATACCACACTTTTCCCCGCGCCCCCCCACCGCCCTACCCCACCCTCTCTCGTCCTATCTATGTGGATGCTGCAGCATCCCTATGTCTACCTATACATGTGCATGCCATGTATTGGCTCCTTCCCCTCTTTCCCCCCCCTTCTCCCCCCTCTTTTTTTCCCTCCCCTCCTCTTCTTCCCTCTCTCTTTCCCCCCCCCCCTTCCTTTTCCTTCTCCCTTTCTCCCCTCCCTTTCCCCCCCCCCTCCCCTCTCCCCTCCCCCTTCCCCCCCCCTCCCCCCTCCCCTCTTTTCCCTTCACATCTTCCTTCCCCTGCCCTCCCCCCTTTTTCCTTCCCCTCCTCTTTCTTCCCTCTCCGTGTGATCCCTTCCTTCCCCTCCCCATTTCAGTCTCTACCCTTTCCCCCTGCTCCTCCTTTCACTTCCACATCTCGCCTCCTTTCCTCTCTCCCCCCTTTTTCTTTCTCCCCCCTTCCCATCTCTAACCACGAGTCTAGATACAGTAATATACAAACTGGCTTTATTTAAAAAGTATACCAACGGCAAAATTCCTGTTCATCTATTCACCTTTCTACCTTAGAAATTCCACTTCTATCACTGTTTCAAGTGCACTAGACATCGTCTAGTTGATGTGGCAACTCCCTATACTATATATCTAAGTATATGATCTTGGATCCTATGACAGGTGTGCAGAACAGGGGACCTCAAGGAAACCCACCTCCATTTCTCCTCCCCCTTTCCCTTCCCCCCCTCTCCCCCCCCTCCCCTCCTACCTTCCATCTCCCTCCCTCTACCCGTCTGGCCCACACACGGACCCGTGGGTAGCCGATTCAGTGGATGTGACCTCTCGTAGGCCCCGTTGTTTGGTCGCCGTACCTGCCGTACGCCCGCTGGGGGGTGCTATAGCGGGACGCCGCCTGGGACCTGGAGCGCACCGACCCAGAGAGAACCCCATCATACATAAAGGAGGAATTTATAAGAGAAAAAAACTTACACACCAGGTAAACATTCTACAGTACAATTTGATATTATACTATGTGAAATGAAAGGTTAATTGGAGACTAATATATGCAAATGAAATACTGTTACAATGCATTGTTCTTACCCCTTTCTTTCTTAAACAGACGAAAATACCTTTGAGGAAGACCCTTACTATAACGGGTCGAAACGCGTCAGGTTCACTTTTACCCCTAATATTTGTAAAACTACATTGATGTAAAAGCTTTTTGTCTGTTAGTGTAAATCTGTTTTAAAATTTCTGTATTGTTTTATCCATTTGGGACCCATGTCTCCTATTTTTATCTTTACTCATATGTCACATGCGACATCTTTAATCCAATAAAGATTCATATTTTTGAATACAACAATACCTCTCAGAGAACTTATTTTCTAAACGCTGCCTAAAAACCCCACCAATTCCCTCTTGGGGGGACCTTTTCCTTTTTTGTGGTAGGAGATACAGACTCCATGTCACATGGATCTTCCTGGGTGGTGTCATCCTGCCTGTAAAAGGGAGGTACAGACTCCATGTCGCATAGATCATCCTAGGTGGTGTCACCCTGTGGTAGGAAGTATAGACTCCATGTCACATAGATCCTCCTGGGTGGTGTCACCCTGTGGTAGGCGGTACAGACTCAATGTCACATAGATCCTCCTGGGTGGTGTCACCCTGTGGTGGGAAGCACAGATGCCATGCCCCATAGCTCCCCTGGTCTGTTACCAGGGGAGTTACCTTCTGGTGGCAGGGAAAGAATCCATGTCACGTAGCTCCTCCTGTCTGTGTCAGCCGGCTGTACTGACTTTTTTTTCAAAAAATTGGAACAATCAATTATCAGTTGTTCAATGAAGAACAAAGAATATTTCAAACGGTGTAGAAAACACCTCTAGGTAGTATAGCTGTTCCAAGAACTGTCTTTCTGTTGTTCATGTTTAACCAGCCAAAGCCACATTATAACTTGTAGCTTTCCTATGGCCATAGTTATAGATTGATATTGTATTTTACAGGGCTGGGCAAATCCCAGGAGACAAAAAAACAATATGTCTAAAATAATGACTGGAGCTTGACTTATTTTTTATTTTCAACAGGGACGAGGACCTAAACTGGACTGCTTAGTTCCTGAAATCTTAATTTATTTCTACATTCTTTGGTAGTTTGAAATAAAATACTTACTTGATCTCTGATTTTTTATAAAAAATAGTTTCAGCCGCTCTTTGAAGGAGTTTTCATTCACATAAAATTCTACCAGGACACTAGAAAAGATGAAAAATAAGCATCTATTAAAATTTTAGATTTGTGGATGTACACAATTACAGAAAAAATGTCAATACACCAGACCTTAAAAATGAAAAATGTACTAAAATAATGTTTTCTTTTCTTGCCTATAGCATATTTTTCTTGCCTATAGTGTTTTTTTTTGTGTAGGGATCTGCTGCCCTTTACTGTTAGCTGCAAATATCACAGTGTTAAGTATATTCATGTATTAACACTTCCCATCTTGGGGAGGGGCTTTGAAAACCCCAGAAGGAAAAAGTGAAGAGAGAGACAGGTAACTTGGCCACAGTACCTTATACACACAGGTGCTGCTACTTCGGTTGTATTTTCACCCAGACCAGAAGCAGAGACTATACAAACATTCCTATGTTCCAATAGTTTAACTGCAGCTGCCTATAGCTTATTGAGTGTATTTCTAAATCCTAGTGACATCCGTTTGAGATGCTTCAGAGATCATTCAGGTCTTCTTCACAGTACCGCATTGCAGTAATGGGCAAATAAAGCCTCCACTCTTCTGAAAAGTTTTTCTACGATACTTTGGATTGCATCTTTTGCATCTTTTGCAAATTTTGCCCATTCACCCAAAAGAGCAATGGTACCGATTGTGATAGATGACAGCACCTAGGTCACAAACTATTAGTTTACTACTATTATAGCTATTCTATCTCAGATAATTAGGGTTTGGGTCAGGTCTCCACTCAAGTTCCTCCACATCAAGCTTTGAAACCATGTCTTTATGGAACTTTGGCCAATAATTGGAAGGGGTGTCCACATACTCTTATTAATTTTAGGGGATGGGCTGTTATCTTAGGGCTACCACATCCAGTAAATAATGATATAATTACAGACAATAAAGCAATAGTGGACTTTTAAGTCATACATGAAATCATCGACTTTTATTAATACCATCAAAACAAGTTAAAATCTTGTTGCTCACAGATACAATCTAGTATATTAAGATGCCTCAATTAGTGTTCATTTTGACGTCCAGTTTCAATTTAGTTTTAGTCATAGTCTTTTGACTAAAATGCCATTTTAGTTTTAGTCATATTTTAGTCATCTGACTTGTTTTAGTTGTATTTTAGTCAACTAAAATCTCCAGTACATTTTAGTTGACTAAAATCTTATGGGTTATGTTAAATTGTAGTGCATTATTTAAGCATTTCTCTAGAATTTCTAAACTCCTTATATACTTTTGGAGTAAAAATCTAATAACATGTTATTATTTATGGGACTTAGCCGTTGTGATATATAATAACCAGTGTTAATTTTGACATCAAATTTCGATTTAGTTTCATTCATTGTCTTTTGGCATGTTAGTTTTAGTCATCTAAATTGTTTTAGTCGTATTTTAGTCGTCTAAAATAGTGTTAATTTCGTTGCCGAAAATATTTTCTTCGATTAAATTAACACTGGCCTCAATACCTATAATCATCCTCATCCAACACCCATTAGCTGTCTATATATTAGTATATCCTGCCATACAGTTAGATAATGAGGAATTGGAGCAGAGATGTCTCCCAACACATTTCTTAGAGCTAACCTCTGCCTATTCAGGAGCACGATTGAAGCTGTTTCCACAATAAACATGAAAAGAATATACCGACCATTGATCTTTTCGTGTTTATTGCAGAAACAGCATCAAATCTTTATTGATGTTGCATTTGGTCAACTGACTGTATGGCAGGATACACTAAAACATACATACAGTATATACTGTATGTATAATGTGTGTGTGTACATATATATATATTTATACACATACACACACATATATGAGGTGTGTTCAGAAAGTAATGAGAATTATATTTTAAAAATGATTTTATTGAAAAATGTTACAATTGAACATTGTTTCTTCCAATATATATACACCTTCTGAATGTACACAATGCTCCCAGTGATTTTTCCATTCTTCATAGCATCCCTGGAAGTCTTCAAGTGAGATGGCGTTTAGAGCCTGCGTAGTGGCTCTTTAGACGTTATCCACACTACCAAAATGTGTCCTTCTTTTGTTCAACTGCTGAATCACGATTTCATGAACCAATTGACTTGGTAATTCCTGTTTCCTCTGCAATCATTCTGATAATGAGCCGTCGGTCAGAACAGACCTCACTGCATCCACATTCTGTTTCTGTTTTTGTTTTTTAATGGCTTACTATTATGCCGCGTACACGCAGTCGTATTTTCCTGACAGAAAATGTTTGATGGGAGCCTTTTGTTGGAAATTCCGACCGTGTGTAGGCTTCATTGGACAGTTTCCATCGGAATTTCTGTCGCACAAAATTTGAGATCTGGTTCTCAAATTTTCCGACAACAAAATCCGTTGTCGGAAATTCCAATCGAGTGTACACAATTCCGACACACAAAGTTCCCTGCATGCTCGGAATTAAGCAGAAGAGCAGCACTGGCTATTGAACTTAATTTTTCTTGGCTCGTCGTACATGTTGTACGTCACCACGTTCTTGACGTTCAGACTTTCCGACCAACTTTGTGTGACCGTGTGTATGCAAGACAAGTTTGAGCCAAAACATGGATTTTGTTGTCGGAATGTCCGATCGGGTGTACGGGGCATTAGAATGATTGCAGAGGAAACAGAAATTACCAAATCAATTGTTCATGAAACGGTGACTCAGGATTTGAACATGAGAAAGGACACCATTTTGGTAGTGTAGATCAGCGTTTCTCAACTCCAGTCCTCAAGGCACCCCAACAGGTCATGTTTTTAGGCTTTCCATTATTTTGCACAGGTGCTTTGATCAGTTTCACTGCCTTAGTAATTACCACAGCCGTTTAATCTGAGGGAAATCCTGAAAACATGACCTGTTGGGGCGCCTTGAGGACTGGAGTTGAAAAACACTGGTGTAGATAATGTCCAAAGAACCAACAGAGCAGTGTCTGAACATCATCCCTCTTGAAGACTTCCAGGGATGCTATGTATAGCGTGTTGGCTGGGGATGATTTCAAGCATTGATAATATAATAATTATATAATAATAATATAATAATAATAATAATGTCCACATACTTTTAGCTATATAGTGTGTGTGTGTGTGTATCAGTGGTGTAACAATAGCCATAGCACTCCATGCAACTGTCCATGCAACTGCTGTGGAGCCTGGGGTAAAAGGGGGGGCCCCATTAGTGGGGCAGTTAAGGAAAATTGACTCAGGATCACAGATCCGACTTTGTGCAGTAGGAAGCATTTGCATAGCTGTCTTTGTAGATTTATTGCCCTCTTAACTTCTGCTACACACTCAGGCTGGGTTCACACCAATGCGAATTTGATGTGGATTTCCCTGCATCCAATTTGCATAGCAGGAGGATGTGACCAGCTCTCTTCCGAGCGCACTGCACAGAGACGCTGTGCGTCTTTTGCCACTTACACACGATCAGACTTTTCAGCCGGACTAACCCTGGAGGATACTGGGAGTGAGACATCATAAGGGGGCAGGGTCACCATGTGACATGAGCCGGTGGCCCCGCCCCTTGTCCCTATATAATTGGCAGCGCAACGCGTCTGGGCCATTAGAAGAGGAGACAGCATCGAGTCAACATCGAAAGAAGAACAAGAAGAAGAAGCAGAAGGCGCAGAAGGCGACGGCGGCAAGAAGAACCGAAGAACGGGACAAGACCCCCGAAGTCGGAACAAAACCCCCAGACAGCAGCGGCGACGAAGTAGAAAGCCAGGCTCCTCCGCTAGTAAAAGAGCTAACAGAAGATAGTGGAGGAGTCCGGCGAGAAGACCCCCAAGATGGAAGAAGAACCCCCGAGCTGTGTAATAAAGTATTTTAAAAACTTGTGTTGTGTTTTTTTATTTAAACTTTATTCCCTTAGGTGAATAGGTAGGGGTACATCGTACCCCATACTCATTCACATAGGTGGGGGGCCGGTATCTGGGGCCCCCTTATTAAAGGGGGCTCCCAGATTCCAATAAGCCCCCTGCCCGCAGACCCCGACAACCAACGGCCAGGGTTGTCGGGAAGAGGCCCTTGTCCTCATCAACATTGGGACAAGGTGATTTGGGGTTGGGGGCCGCAGGGTCGCCGTTTCCCCAAGGCACCCCCCATGCTCATCCCCTTTCCTGACCGGCCGGGCTGCGTGCTCGGATAAGGGTCTGAGATGGATTTGGGGGGACACCCACGTTGTTTTTTCGGCGTAGGGATTCCCCTTTAAATCCATACCAGGTGACGGGACTAGCGAGGTGTTAATGTCGCCGATCGAGGCGGCGGCATTGACTTCCTTCGCTAGTCACGTCTACCTGGAGTCACGTTCTAAATGAACAGACTTTACTCCGTGTGTAGGGCAAGTCCATTCATTTCAAAAGTCCCACGGACTAGCATACAGGCGGCTGGATTGTTGTTATTATTTTGATTCAAAACTTCTTACTAAGTCCGCCGGACTTTTGGGAAGAAAAAGTCTGCCGGAGCCCACACACGGGCAGATTGTCCGGTGGACAATCCCGCGGGATAGTCCGCTCGTGTGTACGCGGCATTTGGCTCCGTTTCAGGTCGGAATTTAGGCACAGATTCGGCCCTGATTCATCCCTGAAATAGAGAACAGGGAAGCACAGCGCTCCTGTGCGATCCGCGGCCGGTTTAGGTGTGAACCGAGCCTGAAATAAACCCTGTATGTCAAATGCAGCCACAAATCCCAGTTTCCCCTCAGCTAAAATCATATAGGACAGCTGAAATCATTATGGTTATTAATATTATCGCTACTACAACTATAACTTTTATCCACGACACTGCTCCCTTGCTGTGTACTGACTATGCTGACAGCTCTCCTGCTGCCCGTCCGTGATTTAGGCATACTTTATGTTAAGATCAATGACATGTATTGTCCCAGCTGACACTGCAAGCTGGTAAAGAGAAGACTTTAGCCTGGGGGCCCATCCACCACTGATACCTATAATTCAAATAGGAGAGATTTGGCACAGGTCTCTTTGCACTTTCTTTAGTCTTTTAAATCTATACACCCTGGAATAAAACAACCGTTTTGAGAGTCCCTGCCCTTTTTCAAGTTCACAAGCGTACTGAATGATAATATACAACTTTAGGTTTTTATTGTCTTTTTTGAATAGGCACAAAAAAATAACAGACCATCATGTGAGGGTCCCTAAAGAGAGAGGAGATAGCAAATAAAGGATGACAGTTGACATAATCAGCATAAAATTTAAGAAACCGAATGTCCATTATAACGTACTGCTTTCCTTGCTGGACTGGCAGGACTTGCATGAAAAATATCAAACCCAACATATAAAACAGTTCTCAGAGTATAGCACTATGCAGATAAGAAAAAAGAGGAGGAGGAAGTAAGGAGGAGGAAGTAAGAAAGGACAAAAAGGGAATGTGAGAAACCTAGAGAAAGAAGGGTGTTTGACAGAGATCTGTACCATTACCAAGATTATATATGCAATTTGGATGCAGAGCTTGGGAATTCTAAACAGGGTCGAGAATGTCCATATAGCCAGGACGGAGTTCATCCTATTTAAATCCCCTGCAGCTAGGCTCTATACATGCGCCAGAGCATTCATAATAGAGGCCCAAGCAGCAAAATGTGGAAATTTTCCAATATCCAAGTTTTGTGGTACACGCTGCCACTAGACCAGCCTATCTCAATTAGAGTTTCATGGAATCCTAGGGTTCCACCAGTGGATGCTAAGGGTTCCTTGAGCAATGAGCAGTTTCTGCCTCTTAGATAAGTAACCACTAAAAATAAATACATCCTCAGCTATCTGTAAGGGGAGATTTTTCCCAATGACCACAAATGTAAGGTGTATTCTTCCCAATGACCACCACACCAGTGTACAGGGAACTGTGGATATAGTAATTATTAACAAAGGTTCCTGATACCAGAAAATTATTTCCACTGACCTCCGATGTAAGGGCGATTCTTCCTATTGGCCCTTGAGAAATTAATTTTAGTAGGGGTTCCCTGAGACCTTAAAAAATATTTGAATGGTTCCTAGAATAAATAAGTTGAGAAAGGCTGAGCTAAAGAAATACAAATTGCAAGTTACAAGTTTCTCACTAATGTCTCCCATATTGTTGGCAGTTGTTGCAGATCTTAAAAAGATAAACAAGATATCATCATAGTCCTCCTAAAATTACTCTAAAAAATAAAGATCATTATCTTTATTAAGTCCCAGCGGGTGTAAAGCTAAAAGTCTGTAAATCCATCTTACTTTTCTATAACTCTATTACTCAATCACCTCCTCTCCTCAACCTAGGCTCTAATCTATAATCATTGTCTTTATGACCCATCTCTGCTAAATGTCTGGAAATTGGTAAATTTCATCTTTATACCCACTGGGACTGAATCAAAATTATAATCTTTATTTTTATAGAGTCATTTTCGGATGATAATGACATTATCTTGTTTATCTTTTTCACATGTGCCAGCAATATGAGACATTAGTAAGAAACTTGTAACACACTTTATGTTTCTTAGATCTGGCATTTGGAGATTTTTATTATTACAGCTATTTTTTATAGCTCCAGCAATTAACACAGCGCTTTACATATCGTACATTTAAATATGTCCCTGTTGTCAAGGAGCTTGCAGTCTAAGGTTCCTATCCCACACATGCATACAAATACAAGCATGGGCAGAACATGCAAAACTCCATACAGAGAGTGTTCTAACAAGGGTGCAAACCCTGGACCCCAGTCTTGTAAGCAGAAGTGCTAATCACTAATGCCGGCCATAGATGGTTGGAATCTTGGCCGGTTCGACAGGGACCTGCCAAGTTTCGAACCATGTATGGGCAGGCTGAATGTACCCAAGTTGATTGATCGATCAACTTGGGTAGAACCAGCCTGTGGGATTTTTCGTGTGATTATTGCTAGCAGCTATTTTAACCGCTAGCAGTGATTACTGTGTTCTCCCAGCGGTGATGGCTTAAGCCGTTGTGTATTCAGTTTCCTGGTATTTAAATTGTTGTATACTGTAATTTGGTATACATGTAAACTTGAAAAAGGGTGGTTGTTCTACCATTTCAGTATATATGGATTTAAAAGAAATCACAAGGAGACCTGTGGCTGAACTCTTCAATTTTAATTTGTATATTTATATATATATATATATATATATATATATATATATATATATATATAATTTCCATACTAAAATGGCTTGTGCACAGCTGCACAATCAGTGCGAGCTGGTTACCAACAAAACATGGACCTTGAGCTGGAGACTTCATCCTTCCCAAGTCTTTATGAAGCTTCCAAGCTGCAGTACCTACACCAGAATTTACTAATCCCTAAGGAAACTGAAATTACAATTTCCTCCCTAGAGGAAGGACAAGTCCTGGAACTCCTCCTACCTGGATGAAAACCCTATATGCCACCAGTTTCTTTCTACATTGCCTATGCAATCCAAAGAGAGCAAACAAATGCCCAAGAGTCCAACATTCTTAATGATATAAAATTGGTTCATAACAGAATAAAGTCAACCTGTCTTGGTACCAAACAGACTCCATCCTCACAAGGGCTTATTAATTTTGACAGGGCTTAAATAGATTCAGGTAAGCAGATACCAAGTAGATCTAGGTAGAAAGGATAAGGCACAAAAATTGAACCAGTGTGTGGTCAAAGAGACGCCTATTGACTAAAACGATGTTTTCAAGTGGATTCTTTAGGAAGGTCGGTATTTATTGATCATAAAAATAGGTTATAACACCATCAATGTGTTTCAGCTCCTCAGTGGCCAATTCATTAGGAAAAGTTACACTTTAATGGGTGGGATCTATGTGCATTCCTTTAGCCTAGATTATACAGTGAAAATAGCATACTCTGGGCTGAAGGAATGCAGACAGATTCCACTTATTTGGTGTAATGTATACCTTTTTATAATGAATTAGCCACTAAAGAGCCACAAAACACGTTAAATGTCCAGAAAAGATGCAAGCCTTACGCTTTTCCTGATCATCAGGAACTTTTCGCTGGTTCTCTACCAACTCGCAAAATGCATGCCAAAACTGGGAGCCAGGGCCTTAAAAAGGCTCTGCCTGACCCAAGATGGCTGCTAGAGTCATGTGGGGTGACAGCATCCAATTGGATCGCTTCCCCAGTGACCCAGGAAACCATAGAGGAACCATATTCCTCTTGGCTTCCCCCCCAAATGCAGTGCTGCTGCAGAATAGCGCCACCTGCAGTGTAGAATGTAGATTGTGCCTGCCTACAAGGGCCCGCCCCCTCTCCAGTAGTATTTTGTGTTCTTTTTTATGCTTACCTTTCCAAGATGTCTGTAGGCCAATTCGCTGACACACTGGGTCATTTTGCTCTTGATTTTCCTGTGGTAGACAGTGCTCACTGATGCAGTGCTGAAGACACAGTGCCAGTGCCTCTGTCTGCATCATTACACCATGAGTGCAGGGCGCTGTTGTGTTGCCCCCACAAGGGGCGGATTCATGAAGCCCTGTTATCACAGGATTTCGCCAGTCTTCCTAATTGAATAAAGTTGGCCTTCAACCCAGAAAACTGAGGACATCAGGTGGTGGTAACGAATCAGGCTTGGTTCACATATATGCGTTTTTAACCCCATCCGATTTGCATAACATGCGAATCAGACCGGCTTTCAACAGAGGCGGTTCACACATGACCGCAGTCCGTTTCTGAAAAGGGTCCTGTGCGATTTTGGGTCCGGTTTAGGTGTAAATTCAAGTAAATATTTGCACCTGAACTAGTGAACAAAACCACTCCGGACTGCAATCCGCAACCGGACATATGTGAACCCAGCCTTACTGTGAAGGACAGTGCTGAAGAGGAATTGAGTATTGCAGCCAGAGCTGTTTTGTTAATTTTTCTCCTGCTGAGAAACTGATTTTTATTTTTCTTTGCCCACAGCCATACAGCTTCAGACTTCCATTCTCCAGCTCACTGATTGAAGCAATTATTGTCTGAGAAAGATCTTCCTTTAGTTACCTTGAAAAATGTTGAAGTGGAACATAAGTCAGAAAATTAGGTCTTGCCAAATCACTTCAGGCTGGCCCCTTTTGTATTAGTGCCTATACTGTTCAAAATCCAATAATGCACTGTCTCACCCTGCTCTGCACATGCTCAGTTGCTGAGTTGCTTTCTTTTGGTGGTATTTGATCACCTCTGTGATTTAAATTTTTTGCGCTATAAACAAAAAAAGAGCGAAAATTTTGAATAAAAATAAATATTTTTTTACTTTTTGTTATAATAAATATACCCAAAAAATATATAAAAAAATTAATTTCTTTCTCAGTTTAGGCCAATATAATACATATTTTTGGTCAAAAAAATTGCAATAAGCATATATTGATTGGTTTTCACAAAAGTTATAGCGTCTACAAAATAGGGGATGGATTTATGGCATTCTTCTTCTTCTTTTTTTTTAATTAGTAATGGCGGCGATCTACGATTTTTATCATGACTGCGACATTATGGCGGACACTTTTGACACTATTTTGGGACCATTGTCATTTATACAGCGATCAGTGCTATAAAAAATGCACTGATTACTGTGTAAATGACACTGGCAGGGAAGGGGTTAACCACTAGGGGGCGATCAAGGGGTTAAGTGTGTCCTAGGGAGTGATTCTAACTGTGGGGTGGTGGGCTACAACTCTCATGACAGCGATCACTGCTCCCGATGACATGGAGCAGTGATCTCTGTCATGACACAAGGCAGAACGGGGAAATGCCTTGTTTACATAGGCACTACCCCAGTTCTGTGGCTCCATGACACGATCGCCGGGTCCCATGGGCACAGTCACACTGTACGCAACGCACACGCGTGTGCTAACCCCGCCTATGAAAGGGAACGTACAAGTACGCCCATTTGCCCAGCGCTGCCATTGTGCCGGCGTATATTGGCGTGCAGTGGTCGGCAAGTGGTTAAAGAAGAAGAGATTGTGCGCTGCATTTGGAGATTTCATAATTTGCACGTCACGATTGTTAATTCTCCATTACGAATGCTAGTTTACAAGACCGACCGCTTCTGGCTTGTTCTGCTTCCGAGCATGCGTGTTTGTACTTTGTTTTTTGTCTGACAGACTTGTGTATACACGCTCGGAAGATCCAACAACAGACATTTGTCCGCGGAAAATTTTAAAACCTACCATCCAACATTTGTCTGTGGAAAATCTGACAACAATTGTCCGATGGAGCATACAAATGGTTGGATTTTCCACCAACAGCCTGTCATCACACATTTCCCGTCGGAAAATCCGAATGTGTGTACGAGGCTTAAAGTGGTTGTAAACCCTTACAAACCACTTTGGCCTACAGGTAAGCCTAGATTAAGGCTTACCTGTAGGTCCAATAAATATCTCCTAAACCTACATGGTTTAAGAGATATTTAGAAAAAAAGAGGCATTGCTGTCTACAGCGCATGCGCCGTAGACAGCGGCATGCAGGCGTACTGCGCATGCCAAGATCACGGCGATATGCCGCTTTCGTGCGCATGCGCGGGAGTGACGTCATCGCCGATCCAGCGAATGACTGCGCTGGGGCGGCGAGACCCGGAAGTCACTCTGGGCTTGATGGCGCCGGAGAAGGTCGTGGATGAGAGTCGCTTCGGGGGCTTCGTTCTCAGGTAAGTTATTCATAATGAGCTAGTATGCTATGCATACTAGCTCATTATGCCTTTGCCTTGCAGGTTCCGTTTTTTTTTATTTATTTTTTTTGGGGAAGGCTTTACTTCCTCATTAAAGTGGTTGTAAACCCTATTTTAAACTTTATGCTACAGGTAAGCCTATATTAAGGCTGTAGCTACCTAGGATATCTCCTAAGCCTGCATGGCTTAGGAGATATCCCCTGTCCCTTGCATGTGCTGATGACATCGGTACATGCACACTGGGGCAAACTGAAGCAACGGCGCGTATGTGTCGTTGCTTCAGTCTGTGTGCCGCTACCGGCGGCTCCTGTATGGGGTATTGTCCAATTGCCAGGCTGAATGCCATTAACCCAATCCCATTTACCCACCAATAAACAGACCACACACTTCTTTTGGGTTTAAATGGCCCTAGCAGCCTTTTATTACAACAAAACACTTCTTTTTGGGTTTAAATGGCCCTAGCAGCCTTTTATTACAACAAAATAAACAGAATATTTTCAAACATCAATAATAATAACCTGAACTGTAAAACTGTCTAGGATCATTGAAGGCACCTATTAAAACATCCCTAACTGTATCTGGCATCACCTTGCCTTTTTCCCGGCCCCTAGCCGTGACTTACGCCAGCACAGGGACTATAGTTTGGCAAATTCACTAGCCGATACAGCCACCTATTACTTCCGCCCTCATTAGGGCAGGTCCACCCATCTCTGATATGGGCCCCACCCATCGTTCTCCAGAGAACGTTACCAACCCTGCCTTCAAAAAACCCTAGTATCACTGCCACAAACGCCCGGCGTGAAACCTTACGCCTGGGCGAGCCGCCACACCTCAACCGCTCGCTGTATACCATCCTGCAAGCCTAAAAACCATATGTCAATGCCAATGGCATTTAAATGAACACCGTCCCCTCTCAGGAACAGCCACGGTTCCTTCTCCAACTCCCTGTGACGTATGGCCAAACCGCCATTGCGGACAAAAAATTTGGCCACCGCTTTATTCACCTTAATGCGGGCCCTGTTCACCCGCTCGACTGAGACTGCTAGCCTCCATGCGGTCCGTGCGACCATATCTGACCATATGACGATGGTGTCAGGGAACAGGGTCCGCAAGCGCAGCAAATCATACTTAATGTCCCTGCATAACTCCCTAGAGGCCCTGAGCCCCACGTCATTTCCCCCTACATGCAGCACCAGAATGTCTGGGGGCCTGTCCAGTCTGGCGTAGTGGTGTACCTCAGGGAGAACCCTGGACCACAGCATCCCGGGTACCCCAATCCACCTGATCGTGACCTGGCTCCTAGGGAAGCCTAACTGCCGCCCATCTGGCCTAACCCCAGCCCTCTTGGCGCCCCAGAACACATACGAGTGTCCCAGTATCCACACCAAACATTCGGGACCTGCAAAACAAAACAGACACGACAACAAAGAAACGTAATTCCGTTAAAAAACATGCAACAACACCCAAAACACTAAACACCAACCAACAAATAACATTGAACCAAAACAACATGAAGACCAGGCCTACCACCGTACTCACTTCCCCCCAATATGAAGGACCCTCAACTAGCACCTACAACAAATGGGGTCGCACGTACAACTGGAACCGACGTGATTTCCATCTCCCAATCTTACGCAGCAGCTCTTCCCCCAAACCCCAGCGAGCCGCTTCCGTGGCCGCCCCGATCCTGAACGAGTGAGAGGAGAAGTCCTTAGTGTCAAAACCCGCAGCCCTCAGGCTCTTCTTCAACACAGACCCAAATTGGAACCGAGATAACGCGGCCCCATCCTGATGCATCAAGAAAGGCCCCGGTCCCCAACCCCTCACCACGTACCATTCCCGCACAGCCTTCACCGGACACAGGGATGACCCAGGAACGATCCCTAAAGTGACCCATTTACCCTTTCCTCCCTGGTCCGTCTTTGATTTCCTCACGAAAAGCGAAAGGACTTCACCCCGTAACACTACGTCCATCAAATCCAAGCCACCTCCCCCTCGCTTGGATGCGCATACCAATTCACTAACTCGGAACGCCCCAAAAAATGCCAATATAAAGGCCGTCCTGAACAGAGCTGCCTCATACCCTGAAGAACCCCAACCAATACATTTGCTAGAGCGCCCAGCATACTGAATGAAATCGGGCGACGCACATCCGGAGCAGACTTGCCCCTCCGGTAGCCCCGTAAAACCCTCTTCACCAACGCATGTTTAGTCACATCGCAGACCCCCGACATCTGAAACCAAAAGGCCAACCCAGCCATTTTTACACCCAATCTAGATGACGAAACCTTGTTATCGGCATTCCTACCGATAAATTCCAGCACCAACACCAAGCGTTCCTCGTCACCAGAAATACCGCCTGCCTCCGCCTCCAGTGCCCGCCATTCCTCCCATACCTTCTCATACGCAGACAATGTCGATTTGGAGACGGAATCCTTAAGCAGACCTGCTACCGTGCGAAGGCGATGTCCCACAAGTATTCCGGGCAAGGAATTCCATGCTGCTCCGCTTCCGGTGCCAACAATCGGAATCTGTCCCACTGTAGGCGAGACAACGCATCAGCCACATTGTTATTCACGCCCGGCACATGCACTGCACAAACATAACAGTTCAGACAAAGACATTGTAACACCAGATGCCTAAGCAATCGCACCACCGGAGGCGAAGAGGCCGACACTTTGTTGATGGCCTGGACCACCCCCAAATTATCGCAATGAAAACGAATGCGTTTGTTCCTAAAATCCTGTTGCCAAATCTCCACTGCTAGCACTATCGGAAATAGTTCCAAAAGCACCAGGTTGCCTAGTAAATCCGCAGCACGCCACGATTCTGGCCATCTGCCCGCGCTCCATTGCCTCCCAAAAATAGCCCCGTAGCCTATTGCCCCTGCCGCATCCGTGGATAGGTCCAGATCACACGCTGACACCATCCCTTCCATCCATACCGACTTCCCGTTGAACCGTTCCAGGAACAGCAACCATACCCGTAGGTCGTCCTTGTGTTCCTTTGACAAACGCACATGATGATGCGGAGCCCGAGCTCCCGACGTGGCCGCCGCCAGCCGTCTGCAAAAAACTCTACCCATGGGCATAATGCGGCACGCAAAATTCAGCTTGCCCAGCAACGACTGTAGGGCCCGCAATTGAATTTTGTTAGAGGCGAGAGCCTCCGCCACCGACAACCGCAGGTCTTCCACCTTGTCCAGGGGCAAACGACATTCCATCAAAACCGTGTCAATCACAATCCCCAAGAATTTAATCGTCGTGACCGGACCTTCCGTCTTGCCTTCCGCCAACGGCACGCCAAAAGACTTGAAAACATACTGCACCGTGGCCAAAAGAATATGGCACACCCTGCCCCCCGCAGGGCCCATCACCAGGAAATCATCAAGATAGTGAATTACCGAGTGCAACCCGGACACGTCCTTCACCACCCACTCCAGAAACGAGCTGAAAGCTTCAAAAAATGAACAGGAAACGGAACAGCCCATAGGCAGGCAAAGATCCACGTAATATTGACCCTCCCATCTGCAACCCAACAAACGGAAACTGTCAGGATGCACCGGAAGAAGGCGGAACGCCGACTCAATGTCGGTTTTCGCCAATAGCGTCCCCTTTCCGAATCTGCGAACCCACGCCACCGCCTTATCAAATGAAGCGTAAGATACAGCACAGTCCTCCCGATCAATGGCATCATTGACCGAAAAACCTTTAGGGTAGGACAGATGATGTATCAACCTGAAGGAATTGGGCTCCTTCTTAGGCACCACCCCTAATGGGGAAACGACTAAATCTTCCAAAGGGGGCTCCCCAAAAGGGCCCGCCATCCTACCCAGAGCCACTTCCTTTGCCAACTTGGAGGCCACCACCTCCGGATGCTGTCTCGTAGATAGCAGATTCGTAGGGACTGGGGGAACGCCCGACAAGGCGCTGGGGATAACAAAACCCACCGAAAAACCCCGTAGCAGAATACCCGCCGCCGCCCGGTCCGGATACCTACTTAGGAAGGGAGCCAGTCTTTCCACCTTCACCGGAGTCCTCCCTCTTTCCAGCCTCACCGGACTTACCTTTGGTATTCTTGAAGCATTTTGTAAGCGGATGCGATCCCCCACAGCCGGAGCACTCGTGGCGGAAACGGCATGATCCTCCAAATTTGCAGCTCCCCTCATTGAACTGCCAGCAGAAACCCTTACGCTTTTCGGCCGATGACGAGGAGGTCCCTGCACCGCCACCAGCCCCCCCTGAAAAGGGGGTGTGTGAGGCCCGCGCCTGAGTCATCAATTTCATCCACAAGGATATGTCCTTATGGTCCCACCTAATCGAGGGCCTCACTGCTTTTCGTTGCCTGAATTGCTCGTCGTACCGCAACCAGGACAAGCCCCCATACACCCGCTGCGCTTCCCCAATGGCATCCGCGTAGCAAAACAGCGCGGAGCACTGTTCGGGAGCCTTTTCGCCGATCACACTGGCCAGAATATTGAACGCCTGAAGCCAATTGCCAAACGTCCTGGGAATAAGTCGATAACGCCGCTTTTCTTCCTCCTCCTTTTTACTTTCATCTGGCTTGACCTTGTCCAGATTGAATTTTTCCAGCGGCAAAAGGGAAAATATCTCGACATACTCACCCTTCCAAATCCGCTCCCGCACCACCTCTGGCTTCAGATGAGCACCCAGCGGACCTTCAAAGCAAACGTATACTTCGCATCTGGCAGCATCGCCTAAACGCACGCAGTCTGCATCCCCCGATGTCTTCTTGGTCCCATCAGCCGATGTCACCAAGGCCTGCGGCGGAGTCGCCTCCGTAGTCTTCTCACTTCCCAGCTGCACCTCCGCCGACGGCGGAGGCGGGGCCGTGGCCGTTACTGTTCCGCCCACCAGAGTTGCAGGGGCCGCCGGAAAATCCAAGCTGACCACCGGTCCCGACGGAGCCACGGGAACTGGTGCAGCCGTCCAAGCCGCCGCAGGGGAGACCCCACCCCCGGGACCCATAGCTGTGTCACAACGCGCCAGGGCTTCGCTAAAACCCGCCAAAAATGCCTGTATAAAATTAGCCATGTTCCCCCCCCCCCCCCCCCGCAGCTGCCGTCACCGGTACAGCCTGCCGGGGGACATCGGTGCCTAAAATTCCCCCCATCGCCTGTTGAAGACCCCCAGCCCTTGAAAGACCAGGTGCCAACATTGCGCTGTCAGTTGCCCCGCCCACCTCCCTAAGCCTCCGCCCCCCATGCCCTGGCTGACTAACCTCTGCAACATTAACGGCACTGGACAACACAGAGGACACAACACTGTTAACAGACAAGCCGTACTCACCAGGCTGCCCTGTCCCTGCAGCCGTAGGTCCGGATCCATCGCGCAGATCTCCCTCAGCGGTGCACTCCTCCTCCTCTGAAGATCATATCTCCCCTTCCGATCGCTGCGGTTCTTCCTGAAGGGGCCCGACAGGTACACTGGCCTCCGGAGCCTGGCGCTGACGCTGGCCGATGACGTCACTCCCGGCCGCCGTGCTGCACACCGCTCCTCCCACGCCGCGCTCCCTGCCTGGATCCACTGGCAGGAGCGGTAGACAGGTCCCGGCTAGCAGATGTTGCGCTGGCGCCCCCTCTGGTAGGACCTCCGCTTCTTCCGCCGACAGTCACGGCCGTCCTGGGCATCAGGCCGGCACTGTGTGATCTTCTCCTCCCACGACGGGCCTCACAGGCGGCTGGTGTAGACCCCGCCGAGGCCGTATGGTCCCGCACAGCAGTAGAATGGGGGAGGGAATGAGCGGAAGGCCCGCTCCTGCCCCCTGGGGTACACCTCAGTCGGGGATTCCTCCCAGTCCCCTCGGCCTGAGCAGGCGTTCTCTTGGCCGTGGAGACTGAAGGGTCCATTACTGGGCTCCCAGCGCAGCGACTACCCCTTGGGGTCAATTGAGGGCTCAAGCGTTCTGGAGGCCGAGACCTCCTGGTACTAATGCGTTCAGGGGCAGGTGCAGCAATCACCTGCCCCGACCCCGGCAACCTACCCGCAAACTGTGCCCGCAGCCATTGCGGCCCATTTGCGACCGCAGCCTCCCGAATGGTTGCTAACATTGCCTCCAGGTCCTCCATAGCTGACTAGAATGTCGTTCTTGCTACTCCCAGAAACTGACTGATTCCCTAAGTCATCCCACCCATCCTAGTATCCTGTGGGACCACCCAACCACACCCTGCCACACCCCACTCTCTCTCCAATGGAAATTCCAATCCAAAACCCTCCTTATTACCACTCCCCCTGATACTGTACATCTTAACTTTAACCCTAAAATACCTGTAGCCTTACTGTACTAACCCCCACATGTAGGCCCTCCGCCTAAAGCTGTGTTAAGTACCATCTGCTGTGGTATCTGTTGTACAGCAAAGAGGAAAAAATAAGCAATCTGTTTGCCCAGACGATGTCAATATTGCTTTACTCATATTTGCATACTTGCTGGTCTGTTTTCATTCAGAGCTTACTAGTGTTTATATAGGGACAGTACATTCAATACTGATATTTCAAGTTTTCTGTTTTGTTTTTTTCCGAGCCAGCACTGCAGTGCGCATAAACGAAACACTTAGCCCCCCGTACACACGGTTCGGAAATTCCGACCACAAAATCCGACGGATTTTGTCCGACACTGGTGTTGCATACACACGGTCGGACAAAGTTGTCGGAAAATCCAATTATTCTGAACGTGGTGACGTTCGTTGCGTACGACGGAACTACGTAGGGGCTAGTAGCCAATAGCTTTGATCTCGTGAATTTGATCGGAGCATGCGCGACACTTTGTCCATCGGAAATTCTCTACACACGATCGGAAAAAAGTCCGATCGGATTTTGTTGTCGGAAAATTTGAGAGCAGGATCCGACGGAATCCGACGGAAAAAGTCAGATGGAGCCCACACACGGGCGGATTTTTGGACAACATGGTCCAATCGGACATTTTCCGTTGGAGTTTCCGACCGTGTGTACGGGGGCTAAGAGTCATTTCACACAGGGGCAACATGACTTCCAGTGCGACTTTGGGAGGCAACTTGGACACGACTTCAGTATGAATCACAGCACGACTTGGGGCAACTTACAAGGCAACTTGAAGTTGCCTCCAGGACAGGGAACTTTGCCAATGGCCAATCACATAATAATCAGCTCTGTGGGAAGGAGGGGTTTGCCTAGAAAACTATTTTTACTTCCTGGAAAGTTGCTTCAGTTAAGACAGGGGATGTGACTTGGAGGCAACTTCCATTGAAATCAATGAGTACAAGTCGTCTAGAAGTCAGATTGAAGTAGTACAGGAACCTTTTCTGAAGTCGGAGCGACTTCAGTAGTGTACATTAAGACGGCTCTCATTCACTTACATTGATTTTATCATGTCGCGCGACTTGAGGCAACTTGGGGCAACTTCAAGTCAGATCCTAAGTTGCCCCTGTGTGAATGGACTCTAAAATGAATAAAAAAAGTATGTGACCACACACAAAAAAAGGGCACTTATAGTCAGTCCCCTCCCGAAGAGGAAGGACTCTTCTTCCCTGATCCTCCGGGGCACAAGCCTCCTGATTGAGATAAGGAACAATCAGGTCTACCTAGCCAAAAGGCCTGGCGGACCCTTCTCCTCATGATCAGCCAAAGCCAACCAACAAATACTAGGTGGGGTTAGGGTTGCCAGCTCATCCCTTTAAAACCGAACACCATATTAATTACACAGGTTCTGTGGCTAATTAAGATGGTATATAAACCCACTTGCTTCCTTATCTGCATTAAATTAGCCTCAGAACCTGTGTAATTCATATGTGTTCGGGTTTAAAGGGATGAGGTGGCAGCCCTAGGTGGGGTGCTCTCCCGAAGAGAGACCTACCAAGGCAGGGGAGAAAGGAGCCTAACGGTCTCACATCCTCCCCCCTAGACTTTAGGGTAGGCCTGAAGACCCAAGCACTACAAGACTGAGTGAAAACACAAACACAATATTACCAAAAGTATTGGGACACCTACCTTTACACGCACATGAACTTTAATGGCATCCCAGTCTTAGTACTTAGGGTTCAATATTGAGTTGGCCCACCCTTTGCAGCTATAACAGCCTCAACTCTTCTGGGAAGGCTGTCCACATGGTTAAGGAGTGTTTCAATAGGAATGTTTGAGCAAAGTTGACCCAACTTGTAGCGATCAGCGGGTGGCAAGCTAACTAAGTCACTCTGATATATGGGCTTCTGATGGAGACTACAAAAGGGGCAGCAGGAGATTGGCAGCACTGAGATGAAATGAAGGATGAAAAAGGGTGAAAAGGAGCATTTAAATTTAAACAAATGCCAACTATTTGTTATATACAGCTCTTTAGCTAACCAAATGTTATTCAGTGAGGGTTTACATCTGGTTTACAGTAATTGGGAAGGAAGCGTTGCCTCCCATTCAGAATCCAGATTGAGGAGAAAGAGCAATTTCTACAGAAAAATAGAAATATGTATCTGGGAAAAAAAAAATAAAGTTTGCTAAAAATCATTTTAATATCTATAGTTTAGCCAAAAGAGAATGTGTTTTTTTTTCTATAAAAAAGAAGTCCGCAAAATGACCATGGCTACAAGGAAGCAACATTTTAAATGGTAATCATAGTTGGCTTTGGATTGGAATAGAAAAGTAATTTTTAGGAACATTATAAAAAACAAAGTATGAATATGTACACCCATAACCTAGTAAGTAACTTTATGACCACACACCAAATATTGAGTAGATCCCCCTTTGCCACCAAAACAGCCCTGACCCTTGAGGCATGGATGCTAGTAGACCTCTGAATGTATGTTGTTTAATTTGGCACCAAGCCATCAGTAGCAAGCCCTTTACGTCCTGTAAGTTGTGAGGTGGGCCCTCTATGGATCGGACTTGTTTTTCCAACAAATCCCAAAGATGCTTGATTGGATTGAGATCTGGAGGATTTGGAGGCCAAGTGAACACTTCAAACTCATTGTTGTGTTGTTCAAATAATTCTTGAACCATTTTTGCAGTGTGTTTAGGTAGGTCAAGTAATATCAACATGAATGGCAAGACCCAGCAGAACAGTGCCCAAAGCATCACACTGCTTTGTGGGGAGAGCTTATTGCACCCATGTGTGGACCCAGCGTTCACTAGTGCCCCCAGAAGCAGCCTGAGGCTGCCATTTAACACAAGGCTTGAGTTAAAGTGTTACTAAACTCAAAAAAAATTTCCAACTCAAACATGTTGGTATTGCTCAGAGCGGCAACGATCCTCCGGTCCTGGGGTCCACAGCGGCGATCTTGGCTCCTTCTCTTCTGCGGGACTACCATAGCCAGCCACTGGCTATGGTGAGAAGTAGTCCCCGCGCTCCTGAGTTGTGTGTCTACGGAGCCACACTCCATATACTTACACAGCCGGACTTAGGCTCGCCCCCCCACTTCCTCTGATTGACAGCAGCAAGAGCCAATGGCTCCTGCTGCTTCTCAAATGCTGTGTAAAGAGAAAGTAAGGGGAGAAAAGATGCAGCCCTGCACAGCGCTGATCTCTTCTCCCCTCTCTTCCCCTTCACACAGGGGATGGGGGGATGCACAGGGACACTGAAAATGTTTTTTACCTTAGTGCAAGGAATGCATTAAGGTAAAAACATTTTTAGGTTTAGTAACACTTTGAGGGAGCACTCCAACTTAAAAGCGATGCCTCATTTTTTTCAAAATTTGTTCACACCATTGTACTTAAAGCGGAGTTCCACCCAAAAATTGAACTTCCGCTTTAAGTGATGGTGACCCCTTACATGCCACATTTGGCATGTCTTTTTTTTAGGGGGGAGGAGCGGGTACCCAGTTTTTAACCACTTTAGCCCCGGACCAATTGTCAGCTTAAGGACCAGAGGTCTTTTTTCAATTTCGCACTGCACTACTTTAACTGGTAATTGCGCGGTCATGCAATTTTGTAACCAAACGAAATTTGCGTCCTTTTCTTCCCACAAATAGAGCTTTCTTTTGATGGTATTTGATTGCCTCTGTGATTTTTATTTTTTGCGATATAAACGGAAAAGGAGCGAAAATTTTGAAAAAAAAAGAGATTTTCTACTTTTTGTTATAAAAAAAATCTAATAAACTCAATTTTAGTCAAACATTTGGGCCAAAATGTATTCAGCCACATGTCTTTAGTAAAAAAAATGCCAATAAGCGTATATTTATTGGTTTGCGCAAAAGTTATAGCGTCTACAAACTAGAGTACATTTTCTGGAATTTACACCGCTTTTAATTTATGACTGCCTATTTCATTTCTTGAGGTGCTAAAATGGCAGAGAAGTACAAAACCCCCCCAAATGACCCCATTTTGGAAAGTAGACACCCCAAGCTATTTGCTGAGAGGCATGTTGAGCCCATTGAATATTTTTTTTTTTTAGTCCCAAGTGATTGAATAAAGACAAAAATAAAAAAGATTTTTTTTTTTTTCAAAAAGTTGTCACTAAATGATATATTGCTCACACATGCCATAGTTATATGTGGAATTGCACCCCAAAATACATTTTGCTGCTTCTCCTGAGTATGGGGATACCACATGTGTGGGACTTTTTGGGAGCCTAGCCGCGTACGGGGCCCCGAAACCCAAGCACCGCCTTCAGGATTTCTAAGGGTGCAAATTTTTGATTTCACTCCTCACTACCTATCACCGTTTCGAAGGCCATAAAATGCCAAAATAGCACAAAACCCCCCCAAATGACCCCATTTTGGAAAGTAGACACCCCAAGCTATTTGTTGAGAGGCATGGTGAGTATTTTACAGCTCTCATTTGTTTTTGAAAATGAAGAAAGTAAAGAAAAAAAAAAAATTTTTTTCTTTTTTCAATTTTCAAAACTTTGTGACAAAAAGCGAGATCTGCAAAATACTCACAATACCTCTCAGCAAATAGCTTGGGGTGTCTACTTTCCAAAATGGGGTCATTTTGGGGGGTTTTATGCCATCTGGGCATTCCATGGCCTCCGAAACTGTGATTGGCAGTGAGAAGTGAAATAAAAAAATTACACCCTTAGAAAGCCTGAAGGCGGTGATTGGTTTTTGGGGTTCCGTACGCAGCTAGGCTCCCAAAAAGTCCCACACATGTGGTATCCCCGTACTCAGGAGAAGCAACAGAATGTATTTTGGGGTGTATTTCCACATATGCCCATGACATGTTTGAGCAATATATCATTTAGTGACAACTTTTTGTAAAAAAAAATATATATATTTTTTTTTTTTTTTCATTATTCAATCTCTTGGGACAAAAAAAAAAAATATTTAATGGGCTCAACATTGCTCTCATCAAATAGCTTGGGGTGTCTACTTTCCAAAATGGGGTCATTTGGGGGGGGTTTGAACTGTCCTGGCATTTTATGCACAACATTTAGAAGCCTATGTCACACGTCACCCACTCTTCTAACCACTTGTAGACAAAGCCCTTTCTGACACTTTTTGTTTACATGAAAACATATTTTTTTTTTGCAAGAAAATTACGTTGAACCCCCAAACACTATATATATTGTTAAAGCAAAGGCCCTACAGATTAAAATGGTGGGTGTTGCATTTTTTTTTTCCACACAGTATTTGCGCAGCGATTTTTCAAACGCATTTTTTGTGGAAAAAATACACTTTTTTTTATTTTAATGCACTAAAACACACTATATTGCTCAAATTTTTGATGAAATAAAAAATATGATCTTAGGCCGAGTACATGGATACCAAACACGACATGCTTTAAAATTGCGCACAAACACGCAGTGGCGACAAACTACATACATTTTTAAAAGCCTTTAAAAGCCTTTACATGATACCACATTAGATTCACGGAGGAGGTCTACTGCTAAAATTACTGCCCTCGATCTGACCTTCGCGGTGATACCTCACATGCATGGTGCAATTGCTGTTTACATATGACGCCAGACCAACGCTTGTGTACGCCTTTGCGCAAGAGAAGGGGGGGCAGGGGTGCTTTTTTTTTTTTTTTTTTGTTTTTTTTTTTTTTTATTTAGCTTTTTTATTTTATTTTTAAACTGTTCCTTCCATTTTTTTTCTTTGTTATGATTTTTATTGTTATCTCAGGGAATGTAAATATCCCCTATGATAGCAATAGGCAGTGACAGGTACTCTTTTTTTGAAAAAATTGGGGTCTATTAGACCCTAGATCTTTCCTCTGCCCTCAAAGCATCTGACCACACCAAGATTGGTGTGATAAAATGCTTTCCCAATTTCCCAATGGCGCGGTTTATATCCGGGAGGGGGGACATTCCCTCCCACTGCTTGTAAAAGCAGTCTAGAGGCTAATTACCCGCTAGAATTGCTTTTACATGAAAGCCGATCACTGGCTGAAAAGAATGATACCAAGATGATACCTAAACCTGCAGGCATCATTCTGGTATAACCATTCAAAGTCCAGCAACATACTGGACATATATTGTAATCTTTTTTTTTTCATGCAGCCTCTTGGCTGAACGAAAAAAAGAGATTGATTGGTGGGTATGCCCACCATTAGAATACCTCCCTTCATCCACCCACTTCTAATGATGGGCATACATGCACCATTTATATATGCCGATGCATGGGGGCATCCTCCCGCAAAAGTTATGCCGTGTACACACGGTCGGAATTTCGACCGTATGTACGTGGCATTAGGAGCCAATCGCTCCTCCCCCCCCCTGCTGCCCCCATGCTTCGGCATATATGCTCTTTTTTTTAACTGTGGTGGTGAAATCACCTCCTACAGCGTTGGAGTCGCGGCTTTATGTATCGTGGGAGCAAACGCTGTTGCTGTCAAGATAAATAAATCCGCGTTGCAACTGAATGGCGCACCTGAAAACAAAAAAATGCTCAACACTAAAACACACAGTAAACAAAATTACATACCTGAAAAGCAAGCATGATAAAACATAATAAAACATAATAAAACATAATAAAACATTGCAGAATAGAATGGAGTAAAAAAAGAGCAACAATAGAGAGAGAATAGAGTGAGAGAGAGAACAATAAAACGACAACTATTTTATTTTTTTTTATTTTTTTGAGATTCACAGGTAAAAAAGCTCCTGACTGAAGCGACTGAATCAAAACGCTACCACAAAAAAAATGTTAGCGATCGCAGGGATCAGGCCTGACTCTGCGAACGCTGCAGTTATGTGTGCTTAGTGTTTTGTAAGTGACAGTGATCGATCGATACTGCACTTGGGTGGGCTGGGGGGGGCTGGGCGGAGGGGGAAAACGCAGGTGCTAGCAGGTATCTGGGCTGATCCCGCTAACAATGCGTTTTTTTTTGGAACCCTAAACTGCTGGGACGCTAGTATAGATCTGATCAGATCAGATATTGATCTGTTCAGATACTGTGCCACTAAGGGAGGTGTATGCTTTGCGCGTGGGTGTTTGCGGTACTGGCACTAACCTGGGGCGACGCAGACCTTATTTGACCCTAAAACCTAATTGATATCACCCGCCGGGCGATCAGGGGGTTAAACCGTTATTGGGTAATAAATGGCGGGTGCCCTGACAGTATAAAAAACAAGCTAACTAACCAGCGTCACCCGTAACAGTAATACAAAAAAAAAACTGGTTACCTAGCGACACTAATGCAGCGATCAGAAAAACGATCGCTTAGTGACACTGGCAAAAGGGGGTGAAAGGGTTAACTAGGGGCAATCAGGGGGTTAAAACCTTTATTAGGTAATATATGGGGGTACCTGACGCTATATAAAAACCTGACGGGGAACCTAAATAACGAAATAACTAACTGGCTAACCAGCGTCACCAGTGACAGTTATACAGTGATCACTGGTGAAAGGGTTAACTCTAGGGGCAATCAGGGGGTTAAAACCTTTATTTAGGTTGTAATATGGGGGTACCTGACCTATAAACCTATTTATGAACCTATATAAACATGGCGGTTACCTAAAAAAAAAAAATGGTTACCTAGCGACACTAATGCAGCGATCAGAAAAACGATCGCTTAGTGACACTGGCAAAAGGGGGTGAAAGGGTTAACTAGGGGCAATCAGGGGGTTAAAACCTTTATTAGGTAATATATGGGGGTACCTGACGCTATATAAAAACCTGACGGGGAACCTAAATAACGAAATAACTAACTGGCTAACCAGCGTCACCAGTGACAGTTATACAGTGATCACTGGTGAAAGGGTTAACTCTAGGGGCAATCAAGGGGTTAAAACCTTTATTTAGGTTGTAATATGGGGGTACCTGACCTATAAACCTATTTATGAACCTATATAAACATGGCGGTTACCTAAAAAAAAAAAATGGTTACCTAGCGACAGCAGTGACACTAATACAGCGATCAGAAAAACGATCGCTTAGTGACACTGGCAAAAGGGGGTGAAAGGGTTACCTGGGGGGCAATCAAGGGGTTAAACCTTTATTAGGGGGGGGTGGGGGGCTACCTTGGACCTAAAACTAACTGCACTGACAGTTATTACAGTCACACTGACACTAAATGCAGTGATCAGTAAAAAAATGATCACTGCAATTAGTGACACTGTGACTGGGGGGGGGAGGGGGTGATCTGGGGGGTGATCTGGGGGTGACAGGGGGGTGTTTTGTGTGCCTATGTGTACTGGTGTCAGTGTACTGTTGGTGCACTAACCTTTAGATGTTCACAGCTCGGCGTTCCGGTCACATAGACCGGCGCACCGAGCGTGACATCACTTCCTCTGCCTGTGTTTTGATTGACACAGACAGAGGAAGCATCTGATTCGCCAGGAGCGATCGCGAGGGGGTGGCCAGAAACCACTGGCCGTCCCCTCATCCCGGATCGCTCCTGAAGCGATCCCGACCGTCCCCGCCGGCCGGGGGGGGTCCGATCGGACCCCCCACCCGCCGGAAGAATGGCACGTACAGGTACGTGGTTCTGCCTGTACGTGCCATTCTGCCGACGTATATATACAGGGGGCGGTCGGCAAGTGGTTAAGGGCACCAAGCTCCCACTTCCTCCTCTGGCTCTGCGGTGCCCGAAGGAAATTCACCTCTCCCCCCTCCCTCTTGCAATCTTCTGGAACACGTTACAGGTCCCAGAAGATTGCCCGGCCATTCACAGCGTGCATCGCGGCTTGTGCATGCGCAGTGCACGCCCGGCTGTGAAGCCACAGTCGGGTGCCTACAGTTAGAATGCTGGTGCCGTGGAGAGGAGGGGGAGAGGAGTGGGGCTTCGTGTGCCCACATCGCTGGACCGTGGGACAGGTAAGTGTCTGATTATTAAAAGTCAGCAGCTACACTTTTTGTAGCGGCTGACTTTTATATGGGTGGTACTCCGCTTTAAAGCCCCATACACACGCGCGGATTATCCAAGGACCAGGTCCGTCGGACCATGTCCGTCACACTTTGTCTGATGTTGGTTTTGCGTACACACGGTCAGACAAAGTTGTCGGAAAATCCGATCAAAACTGAAACATTCTGAAAAAAAAAGCCCATCAAATGCAGCCACTGTACCAAACGCAGCCACTGTGCCCATCAAAATGCAGCCACTGTGCCCATCAAAACACAGCCACTGTGCCCATCAAAATGCAGCCACTGTGCCCATCAAAACGCAGCCACTGTGCCCATCAAAATGCAGCCACTGAGCCCATCAAAACGCAGCCACTTTGCCCATCAAAACGCAGCCACTGTGCCCATCAAAACGCAGCCACGGTGCCCATCAAAACGCAGCCACTTTGCCCATCAAAACGCAGCCACTTTGCCCATCAAAACACAGCCACTTTGCCCCATCAAAACACAGCCACTTTGCCCCATCAAAACACAGCCACTTTGCCATCAAAACAGTCCCTGCAAAGAAGCTGCCACTGTGCCCCCCCCCGCCCGCCCGCCTGCCCTGCACTTACCTTGTCTCGGGTGACGGCGGCATCGTGTCCTCCATTTCCTCTCCTGCCCGCTCCTCCTCTCATCCTCTCATCCTCTGCTATGATTGGACGCCTGATAGGCGCCCAACCACAGCGCCTGTCGTTTCAGCCAATCAGGTCACAGGTAACACAGACCTGTGCTCCTGATTGGCTAAGGGGCAGTACAATGTTAGCAAACCGAATTCGTTCGGTTTGCCAACATCAGTGCTGAGTGACAAGGAACGCACAGCGTTGCGCCCGCTTGTCACCTTTTTGGACGCCTTTTTGGACGCCTACGGCGCTAATCAGGTGTTTCCAAAAAACACCCCCACCGCTGTAATTCAGGCGCCCGGTGACCGAAAAGGGGCCGGACACCTGAATAGGGGGTGTCAGCAGCGAACATAGATAGATTCATGCAATGCATGAATCTATCTATGGTATATAGAGAGTGACAGGAGAGGGGGGGGGGCGGCGTTCCTGCGCCCTTTATGGACGCACCGCCCCTGGATTAGCCCCTTTCCTCACTCTTCATTCTGAAACATCCCCCGAGGCAGCCAGGGGAGAGTAGATGAGAGAAGGAAAGCCAGCAGCACTGCGGTGCGGAGGGCGCAACAGAGGGGGAAGCCCAGGCACTAGGGGGAATCAGCACCTCACAGAGTGATTAGAGTGTACCCAGGCCCACCTGGCACACCCCCTGCACATGTCTAAACCCACAGTACACTTACCCGTATATACTCGAGTATAAGCTGAGTTTTTCCAGCATTTTTTGTGTGCTGAAAATGCCCCCCTTGGCATACACTCGAGTCAAGCACTTTTCTGCAGCAGAGAATTATATTTTCTAACCCAAATTTGGGGCCCCGTATCTCGGGGCCACTTGGTGTTAGGAACCTCAAATTTGGTGTGCAAACCCAGTGGAACTAGCACTACAACATATCCAAAGCTGGGATTCCAAGATACGGGGCCCCAAGGCTGGTTCGGAAAATGTCATTCTCTGCTTCAGAAAAGTGCTTGACATTTTCCGAACCGACTTTGGGGCCCCGTATCTCGGAACCCAAGCTTTGGATATGTTGTAGTTCTAGTTCCACTGAGACCCCAAATTTTGACTGCAGCTAGGGGGCATCTAGTAACCCTTAACTACCGAGTTTGAAGTTCGGGGGATCTATGGCTGCAAATGTGCACAGTGAGGCATGCAAATGGGCACAGTGAGGCTGCAAATGGGCATTGTTGACCCTCTTTTCCACTTACAGTAGCTGCGCATTTCTAACCCTAGGCTTATACTCGAGTCGATAAGTTTTCCCAGTTTTTTGTGGTAAAATTATGCGCCTCGGCTTATATTCGGGTCGGCTTATACTCGAGTATATACGGTAGTATTGCGGGAGCTCCTTACCTGGGCTTCATGGAGGAGTTGGCTTTTATTCAGTGCCTGATGTACAGACGCACACTGCCACGGCCAGCCCCGTCCCCCACCTCCCGAACAATAGCACTCGGTCTGAGTCGACCGGCTCCAGAACTGCACATGCTGACGGAGCACAGCCATATTTTTAACAGGCACTCTTCTCCTGTCATGGATATTTACAGACAGGAGAAAAGTGCCCAGTTTTTAGAAACTGTCTGCAAATCTACGGGCGGCTGGCATCACTGTGTCTCTGAACTTGAATGTGTTGGTGAAATAGAGGAGAAATTGTTCCCATTGGGGTTCCTGGGGGAGTTAAACACAAGTTTATGGTTAACATATATTTGCACCCAACACGTTACTAACAGTTCCAAGTTTTCTGTTATCCTGACTGACAAGTCTATTTCTAAAAGCAATTGTTTGTATGATATTGTGAAAATCGATGTACAATGTTTACATCTTGTTTTCTCTTGATTCTTTTGCAACACAATAAAAATTATTGATTAAAAAAAAAATAGAGGAGACATTTTCCAGTGGGGACATGTGTGTCGGCTGTCTAAGGCGGCATTCCCCTCACTTCCTGTTGTGTCTACAGCAGTGGTCATCAACCCTGTCCTCAGGGCCCACTAATAGGCCAGGTTTGCAAGATAACTGAAATACATCACAGGTGATATCATTTGCTGCTCAGTGATTGCAGTATTCTAGTCTGCATCTCCCCAAGGTAATACATAAAACCTGGCCTGTTAGTGGGCCCTGAGGACAGGGTTGATGACCACCGATTTACAGGACAGAAAGTGAAGGACAACCTCAACCTTGACAGATGTCAAGAAAAAAATCTGATAGAGTTTTTGACCTATTCTACTGCTGCCAAAATTACTAAAGAATGTTCATGACTTTAGCTAAACTTTAGGCAATTCATATTCCTGGTTTAGCAATTTGATGCCCTGTGTAACCTTTCTGTCTCCTCATTGGACAGTTAGGCCTTGTTCTCACGGGAGTACATCCGTTTGATGTCCATGTTTTGAATGCATGGGATGCACAGGTGTTCCCATCCATGTCAGCAGTCATAATCATGTCACCTGGGACAGCGGCTGCTTCCAATTTGACATCTGTGTGGATGTGGGTACATGCAGGTCCCTGAACGCACACAGTGTAAGTTCGTTGACATGCACCTGCACAAATATCATAGAGCAGCCACTGCATCCCAGTTGACGTGAATGGGAGTGCCTGCACAGGGATGCACGGGACACCTGTGCATCCAATGCAGGCAAAACACGGCCCTCACATGGGTGAACACTTAAGCCCCATACACACGGTCTGACTTTTTCATGGATTCTGTCCGATCGGACAATGTTGTTGAAAAATCAGACCGTGTGTATGCACCATCGGACAGTGTACGTCGGATTGTCCGACGGACAAAGTCTTATCTCCTGCTGGAAAGATTTGCCGACAACACGGTCCGATCACACCAAATCCGATCGTGTGTACGGTTGTCCGACCGGACAAAGTGCTACGCATGCTCAGATCACATTACAAGACCAAAGCTATTGGCTACTAGCCTCTACGTAGTCCCGTCGTAGGCAACAAACGTCACCACGTTCAGAATGATCGGATTTTCCGACAACTTTGTCTGACCGTGTGTACGCAAAACCAACATCAGACAAAGTGTGACGGACATGGTCCGACGGACCTGGTCCTTGGATAATCCGCGCGTGTGTATGGGGCTTTAAAGCGGAGTACCACCCATATAAAAGTCAGCCGCTACAAAAAGTGTAGCTGCTGACTTTTAATAATCAGACACTTACCTGTCCCACGGTCCAGCGATGCGGGCACACGAAGCCCCACTCCTCTCCCCCTCCTCTCCACGGCACCAGCATTCTAACTGTAGGCACCCGACTGTGGCTTCACAGCCGGGCGTGCACTGCGCATGCACAAGCCGCGATGCACGCTGTGAATGGCCGGGCAATCTTCTGGGACCTGTAACGTGTTCCAGAAGATTGCAAGAGGGAGGGGGGAGAGGTGAATTTCCTTCGGGCACCGCAGAGCCAGAGGAGGAAGTGGGAGCTTGGTGCCCTTAAAAACTGGGTACCCGCTCCTCCCCCCTAAAAAAAAGACATGCCAAATGTGGCATGTCAAGGGGTCACCATCACTTAAAGCGGAAGTTCAATTTTTGGGTGGAACTCCGCTTTAAGTACAATGGTGTGAACAAGGCCTTAATTAGCAACATCAACTTTGTATTATACAAGGAATGAATTATGTTTTTGTGGAGAGGCATCGCTTTTAAGTTGGAGTGCTGCCTCAAAGTGTTACTAAACCTAAAAATGTTTTTACCTTAATGCATTCCTTGCACTAAGGTAAAAAACATTTTCAGTGTCCCTGTGCCTCCCCTTCCCTGTGTGAAGGGGAAGAGAGGGGAGAAGAGATCAGCGCTGTGCAGTGCTGCACTTTTTCTCCCCTTACTTCTCTTTAGACAGCATTCGAGCAGCAGTAGGAGCCATTGGCTCTTGCTGCTGTCAATTAGAGGAAGTGGGGGGCGGGCCTAAGTCCCGCTGTGTAAGTATATGGAGTGTGGCTCCGTAGACACACAACTCAGGAGTGCGGGGACAGGAGCGCGGGGACTACCTCTCACCATAGCCAGTGGCTGGCTATGGTAGTCCCGCAGAAGAGGAGGAGCCAAGATCACCCCCGCAGACCCCAGGACCCCAGGAGAGGAGGATCGTTGCCGCTCTGAGCAATACCAACATGTTTGAGTTGGAAAAAAAATTTGAGTTTAGTAACACTTTAACTCAAACCTTGTGTTAAATGGCAGGCTGCTTCTGGGGGAGCTAGCGAACGCTGGGTCCACACACGGGTGCAAAAGGCTCTCCCCACAAAGCAGTGTGATGCTTTGGGCACTGTTCTGCTGGGTCTTGTCATTCATGTTGATATTACTTGACATGCACCACCTACCTAAACATTGTTGCTGATAATACACTCCGCCACACTGCAAAAATGGTTCAAGAATTATTTGAGCAACACAACAATGAGTTTGAAGTGTTCACTTGGCCTCCAAATCCTCCAGACCTCAATCCAATCAAGCATCTTTGGGATTTGTTGGAAAAACAAGTCCGATCCATAGAGGGCACACCTCACAACTTACAGGACTTAAAGGGCCTGCTACTGATGGCTTGGTGCCAAATTAAACAACATACATTCAGAGGTCTACTAGCATCCATGCCTCAAGGGTCAGGGCTGTTTTGGTGGCAAAGGGGGATCTACTCAATATTTGGTGGGTGGTCATAAAGTTCCTTACTAGGTGATGGGTGTACATATTCATACTTTGTTTTCTATAATGTTCCTAAAAATTACTTTTCTATTCCAATCCAAAGCCAACTATGATTACCATTTAAAATGTTGCTTCCTTGTAGCCATGGTAATTTTGCGGACTTTTAGAAAAAACTTATAGACTTATAGAAAAAAAAACACATTCTCTTTTGGCTAAACTATAGATATTAAAATGATTTTAGCAAACTTTTTTGTAGAAATTGCTCTTTCTCCTCAATCTGAATTCTGAATGGGAGGCAACACTTCCTGTAAACCCTCACCGAATAACATTTAGTTAGCTAAAGAGTTGTATATAACAAATAGTTGGCATTTGTTTAAATTTAAATGCTCCTTTTCACCCTTTTTCATCCTTCATTTCATCTCAGTGCTGCCAATCTCCTGCTGCCCCTTTGTAGTCTCCATCAGAAGCCCATATATCAGAGTGACTTAGCTTGCCGCCCGCTGAGCGCTACAAGTTGGGTCAACTTTGCTCAAACATTCCTATTGAAACACTCCTTAACCATGTGGACAGCCTTCCCAGAAGAGTTGAGGCTGTTATAGCTGCAAAGGGTGGGCCAACTCAATATTGAACCCTAAGTACTAAGACTGGGATGCCATTAAAGTTCATGTGCGTGTAAAGGTAGGTGTCCCAATACTTTTGGTAATATAGTGTTTGTGTTTTCACTCAGTCTTGTAGTGCTTGGGTCTTCAGACCTACCCTAAAGTCTAGGGGGGAGGATGTGAGACCGTTAGGCTCCTTTCTCCCCTGCCTTGGTAGGTCTCTCTTCGGGAGAGCACCCCACCTAGGGCTGCCACCTCATCCCTTTAAACCCGAACACATATGAATTACACAGGTTCTGAGGCTAATTTAATGCAGATAAGGAAGCAAGTGGGTTTATATACAATCTTAATTAGCCACAGAACCTGTGTAATTAATATGGTGTTCGGTTTTAAAGGGATGAGCTGGCAACCCTAACCCCACCTAGTATTTGTTGGTTGGCTTTGGCTGATCATGAGGAGAAGGGTCCGCCAGGCCTTTTGGCTAGGTAGACCTGATTGTCCCTTATCTCAATCAGGAGGCTTGTGCCCCGGAGGATCAGGGAAGAAGAGTCCTTCCTCTTCGGGAGGGGACTGACTATAAGTGCCCTTTTTTTGTGTGTGGTCACATACTTTTTTTATTCATTTTAGAGTCCATTCACACAGGGGCAACTTAGGATCTGACTTGAAGTTGCCCCAAGTTGCCTCAAGTCGCGCGACATGATAAAATCAATGTAAGTGAATGAGAGCCGTCTTAATGTACACTACTGAAGTCGCTCCGACTTCAGAAAAGGTTCCTGTACTACTTCAATCTGACTTCTAGACGACTTGTACTCATTGATTTCAATGGAAGTTGCCTCCAAGTCACATCCCCTGTCTTAACTGAAGCAACTTTCCAGGAAGTAAAAATAGTTTTCTAGGCAAACCCCTCCTTCCCACAGAGCTGATTATTATGTGATTGGCCATTGGCAAAGTTCCCTGTCCTGGAGGCAACTTCAAGTTGCCTTGTAAGTTGCCCCAAGTCGTGCTGTGATTCATACTGAAGTCGTGTCCAAGTTGCCTCCCAAAGTCGCACTGGAAGTCATGTTGCCCCTGTGTGAAATGACTCTTAGCCCCCGTACACACGGTCGGAAACTCCAACGGAAAATGTCCGATTGGACCATGTTGTCCAAAAATCCGCCCGTGTGTGGGCTCCATCTGACTTTTTCCGTCGGATTCCGTCGGATCCTGCTCTCAAATTTTCCGACAACAAAATCCGATCGGACTTTTTTCCGATCGTGTGTAGAGAATTTCCGACGGACAAAGTGTCACGCATGCTCCGATCAAATTCACGAGATCAAAGCTATTGGCTACTAGCCCCTACGTAGTTCCGTCGTACGCAACGAACGTCACCACGTTCAGAATAATTGGATTTTCCGACAACTTTGTCCGACCGTGTGTATGCAACACCAGTGTCGGACAAAATCCGTCGGAAAAAATCTGACGGATTTTGTGGTCGGACTTTCCGAACCGTGTGTACGGGGGGCTAAGTGTTTCGTTTATGCGCACTGCAGTGCTGGCCTCGGAAAAAAACAAAACAGAAAACTTGAAATATCAGTATTGAATGTACTGTCCCTATATAAACACTAGTAAGCTCTGAATGAAAACAGACCAGCAAGTATGCAAATATGAGTAAAGCAATATTGACATCGTCTGGGCAAACAGATTGCTTATTTTTTCCTCTTTGCTGTACAACAGATACCACAGCAGATGGTACTTAAACAGAACTAAAAAAAAAATATGGCTGTGTGTTCCAAGCCAGCGCGGGAGTGGAATGGTTAACACCAAGCTCTGTGTGTGCAGCTGTGTGAAATGATCTGAGAAGGCTTCCTATGTAGAGGTTCAGTGTTCCTGAGATGAAGGCTGGTACTCCAGAGCGGTGGTGACACCGCCATACCACAGCAGCAGCTGCTCCGTTATGTAATTGATACCGGTACAGGCCGATTCCTGCTGTGACCAGCAGCCTTCAGCCAGGAGAATCGTGTTCTCGTGTTGTAAGGTCACATGTGAGACCAGAAGCACATCTTGGTTCGTGGCTAATTACACAGGTGGCTTAGGACGCATTGGCTTGCCCAGGGAATATCATGTGAAAACACGTGGCCCCAGTTATCATTATATAAGATTTATAAAGCTCCAACAGTTTGCACAGTGCTTTACAAAATAAAGGGAGGCAGTAAAGTCACAATACAATTTAAGACAAGAGAGTAAAGAGGTCTCTGCTTGTGAGAGGTTAAAGCGGAACTTGACACATAACAACTTGATAAAAAAAAAATGTTCTTTAGCAAGGAACATACACTATATTGTCAAAATTATTGGGATGCCTGCCTTTACACGCACATGAACTTTAATGGCATCCTAGTCTTAAAGTGGTTGTAACCTCTGCTAAAAAAAAATAAAAAAAACCCTGCAAGACAAAGGCATAATGAGCTAGTATGCACTAGCTCATTATGAATTACTTAATTATTATGAATCTCTTACCCAAGAATGAAGCCTCCGCAGCCGTCCTCATCTCCCCCTCCGGCCGGCGACATCTCTCCCGGGGGTTATTTCCAAGTATCATGGCTCCGGCGCTGTGATTGGCCGGAGCCGCGATGACGTCACTCCTGCGCATGCGTGCAGGAGCCGCCGGTAACGGCACACAGACTGAAGCAACGACACATACGTGCCGTTGCTTCAGTTTGCCCCAGTGTGCATGTACCAATGTCATTGGCACATGCAAGGGACAGGGGATATCTCCTAAGCCATGCAGGCTTAGGAGATATCCTAGGTAGCTACAGCCTTAATATAGGCTTACCTGTAGCATAAAGTTTAAAATGGGGTTTACAACCACTTTAAAGAGGAAGTAAAGCCTTCCCCCCCAAAAAAAAAAAAACAGAACCTGCAAGGCAAAGGCATAATGAGCTAGTATGCGTAGCATACTAGCTCATTATGAATAACTTACCTGAGAACGAAGCCCCCGAAGCGACTCTCATCCACGACCTTCTCCGGCGCCATCAAGCCCGGAGTGACTTCCGGGTCTCGCCGCTCCAGCGATGTCATTCACAGGATCGGCGATGACGTCACTCCCGCGCATGCGCACGAAAGCGGCATATCGCCGTGATCTTGGCATGCGCAGTGCGCCTGCGCGCCGCTGTCTACGGCGCATGCGCTGTAGACAGCGATGCCTCTTTTATCCTAAATATCTCCTAAACCATGTAGGTTTAGGAGATATTTATTGGACCTACAGGTAAACCTTAATCTAGGCTTACCTGTAGGCCAAAGTGGTTTGTAAGGGTTTACAACCACTTTAAGCCTCGTACACACAATCGGATTTTCCAACGGGAAATGTGTGATTATAGGCTGTTGGTGGAAAATCCAACCAGTTGTTTGCTCCATCGGACAATTGTTGTCGGATTCTCGACAGACAAATGTTGGATGGTAGGTTTTAAAATTTTCCGATGACAAATGTCTGTTGTTGGATCTTCCGATCGTGTATACACAAGTCTGTCAGACAAAAAACAAAGTATAAAGACGCATGCTCGGAAGCAGGACAAGCCAGAAGCGGTCGGTCTTGTAAACTAGCATTCGTAATGGAGAATTAACATTCGTGACGTGGCAAATTATGAAATCTCCAAATGCAGCGCACATTCTCTTCTTCTTTAACCACTTGCCGACCACTGCACGCCAATATACGTCGGCACAATGGCAGCGCTGGGCAAATGGGCATACTTGTACGTTCCCTTTGATAGGCAGGGTTAGCACACGCGTGTGCGCTGCGTACAGTGTGACTGTGCCCACGGGACCCGGCGATCGTGTCATGGAGCCGCAGAACTGGGGGAGTGCCTATGTAAACAAGGCACTTCCCCGTTCTGCCTTGTGTCATGACAGAGATCACTGCTCCCTGTCATCAGGAGCAGTGATCGCTGTCATGAGAGTTGTAGCCCACCCCCCCACAGTTAGAATCACTCCATAGGACACACTTAACCCCTTGATCGCCCCCTAGTGGTTAACCCCTTCCCTGCCAGTGTCATTTACACAGTAATCAGTGCATTGTTATAGCACTGATTGCTGTATAAATGACAATGGTACCAAAATAGTGTCCGCCATAATGTCGCAGTCACGATAAAAATCCTAGATCGCCGCCATTACTAATTAAAAAAAAAATAATAAGAATAAGAATGCCATGAATCTATCCCCTATTTTGTAGACGCTATCATTTTTGTGCAAACCAATCAATATATGCTTATTGCAATTTTTTTGACCAAAAATATGTATTATATTGGCCTAAACTGAGAAAGAAATTCATTTTTTTATATTTTTTGGGGTATATTTATTATAGCAATTTTCGCTCTTTTTATGTTTATAGCGCAAACAATTAAAATCACAGAGGTGATTAAATACCACCAAAAGAAAGCAACTCAGCAACTGAGCATGTGCAGAGCAGGGTGAGACAGTGCATTATTGGATTTTAAACAGTATAGGCACTAATGCAAAAGGGGCCAGCCTGAAGTGATCTGGCAAGACCTAATTTTCTGACTTATGTTCCACTTCAACATTTTTCAAGGTAACTAAAGGAAGATCTTTCTCAGACAATAATTGCTTCAATCAGTGGGCTGGAGAATGGAAGTCTGAAGCTGTATGGCTGTGGGCAAAGAAAAATAAAAATCAGTTTCTCAGCAGGAGAAAAATTAACAAAACAGCTCTGGCTGCAATACTCAATTCCTCTTCAGCACTGTCCTTCACAGTAAGGCTGGGTTCACATATGTCCGGTTGCGGATTGCAGTCCGGAGTGGTTTTGTTCACTAGTTCAGGTGCAAATATTTACTTGAATTTACACCTAAACCGGACCCAAAATCGCACAGGACCCTTTTCAGAAACGGACCGCGGTCATGTGTGAACCGCCTCTGTTGAAAGCCGGTCTGATTCACATGTTATGCAAATCGGATGGGGTTAAAAACGCATATATGTGAACCAAGCCTGATTCGTTACCACCACCTGATGTCCTCAGTTTTCTGGGTTGAAGGCCAACTTTATTCAATTAGGAAGACTGGCGAAATCCTGTGATAACAGGGCTTCATGAATCCGCCCCTTGTGGGGGCAACACAACAGCGCCCTGCACTCATGGTGTAATGATGCAGACAGAGGCACTGGCACTGTGTCTTCAGCACTGCATCAGTGAGCACTGTCTACCACAGGAAAATCAAGAGCAAAATGACCCAGTGTGTCAGCGAATTGGCCTACAGACATCTTGGAAAGGTAAGCATAAAAAAGAACACAAAATACTACTGGAGAGGGGGCGGGCCCTTGTAGGCAGGCACAATCTACATTCTACACTGCAGGTGGCGCTATTCTGCAGCAGCACTGCATTTGGGGGGGAAGCCAAGAGGAATATGGTTCCTCTATGGTTTCCTGGGTCACTGGGGAAGCGATCCAATTGGATGCTGTCACCCCACATGACTCTAGCAGCCATCTTGGGTCAGGCAGAGCCTTTTTAAGGCCCTGGCTCCCAGTTTTGGCATGCATTTTGCGAGTTGGTAGAGAACCAGCGAAAAGTTCCTGATGATCAGGAAAAGCGTAAGGCTTGCATCTTTTCTGGACATTTAACGTGTTTTGTGGCTCTTTAGTGGCTAAAGGAATGCACATAGATCCCACCCATTAAAGTGTAACTTTTCCTGATGAATTGGCCACCGAGGAGCCATGAAACACATTGATGGTGTTATAACCTGTTTTTATGATCAATAAATACCGACCTTCCTAAAGAATCCACTTGAAAACATCTTTTTAGTCAATGGGCGTCTCTTTGACCACACACTGGTTCCATTTTTGTGCCTTATCCTTTCTACCTAGATCTACTTGGTATCTGCTTACCTGAATCTATTTAAGCCCAGTCAAAATTATTAAGTCCTTGTGAGCATGGAGTCTGTTTGGTACCAAGACAGGTTGACTTTATTCTGTTATGAACCAATTTTATATCATTAAGAATGTTGGACTCTTGGGCATTTGTTTGCTCTCTTTGGATTGCATAGGCAATGTAGAAAGAAACTGGTGGCATATAGGGTTTTCATCCAGGTAGGAGGAGTTCTAGGACGCTTTACCTTCCTCTAGGGAGGAAATTGTAATTTCAGTTTCCTTAGGGATTAGTAAATTCTTGTGTGGGTACTGCAGCTTCGAAGCTTCATAAAGACTTGGGAAGGATGAAGTCTCCAGCTCAAGGTCCATGTTTTGTTGGTAACCAGCTCGCACTGATTGTGCAGCTGTGCACAAGCCATTTTAGTATGGAAATTATATATATATATATATATATATATATATATATATATATATATATATATATATACAAATTAAAATTGAAGAGTTCAGCCACAGGTCTCCTTGTGGCAATAATCACATGAAAAATCCCACAGCCTGGTTCTACCCAAGTTGATCGATCAATCAACTTGGGTACATTCAGTCTGCCCATACATGGTTCGAATCTCGGCCGGTCCCTGCCGAACCGGCTGAGATTCCAACCATCTATGGCCGGCATTAGTGATTAGCACTTCTGCTTACAAGACTGGGGTCCAGGGTTTGCACCCTTGTTAGAACACTCTCTGTATGGAGTTTTGCATGTTCTGCCTATGCTTATTTGTATGCATGTGTGGTATAGGAACCTTAGACTGCAAGCTCCTTGACAACAAGGACATATTTAAATGTACGATATGTAAAGCGCTGTGTTAATTGCTGGAGCTATAAAAAATAGCTGTAATAATAAAAATCTCCAAATGCCAGATCTAAGAAACATAAAGTGTTACAAGTTTCTTACTAATGTCTCATATTGCTGGCACATGTGAAAAAGATAAACAAGATAATGTCATTATCATCCGAAAATGACTCTATAAAAATAAAGATTATAATTTTGATTCAGTCCCAGTGGGTATAAAGATGAAATTTACCAATTTCCAGACATTTAGCAGAGATGGGTCATAAAGACAATGATTATAGATGAGAGCCTAGGTTGAGGAGAGGAGGTGATTGAGTCTTAGAGTTATAGAAAAGTAAGATGGATTTACAGAGTTTTAGCTTTACACCCGCTGGGACTTAATAAAGATAATGATCTTTATTTTTTAGAGTAATTTTAGGATGACTATGATGATATCTTGTTTATCTTTTTAAGATCTGCAACAACTGCCAACAATATGGGAGACATTAGTGACAAACTTGTAACTTGCAATTTGTATTTCTTTAGCTCAGCCTTTCTCAACTTTTTTTATTCTAGGAACCATTCAAATATTTTTTAAGGTCTCATGGAACCCCTACTAAAATTAATTTATCAAGGGTCAATGGGAAGAATCGCCCTTACATCGGAGGTCAGTGGAAAGAATGGCCCTTGCATTGGTGTCCAGTAGGAAGAATTCTCCTTACACAGGTGGCCAGTCGGAAATAATTTTCTGGTATCAGGAACCTTTGTTAATAATTACTATAGCCACAGTTCCCTGTACACTGGTGTGGTGGTCATTGGGAAGAATACACCTTACATTTGTGGTCATTGGGAAAAATCTCCCCTTACAGATAGCTGAGAATGTAATTATTTTCAGTGGTTATTTATCTAAGAGGCAGAAACTGCTCATTGCTCAAGGAACCCATTTACTGGTGGAACCCTAGGATTCCATGAAACTCTAATTGAGATAGCCTGGTCTAGTGGCAGCGTGTACCACAAAACTTGGATATTGGAAAATTTCCACCTTGCTGCTTGCGCCTTTATTATGAATGCTCTGGTGCATGTATAGAGCCTAGCTGCAGGGGATTTAAATTGGATGAACTCCGTCCTGGCTAGATGGACATTCTCTGTCCTGTTTAGAATTCCCAAGCTCTGCATCCAAATTGCATATATAATCTTGGTAATGGTACTGGTCTCTGTCAAACACCCTTCTTTCTCTAGGTTTCTCATATTCCCTTTTTGTCCTTTCTTACTTCCTCCTCCTACCAACCATCTTTTTTCTTATCTGCATAGTGCTATACTCTGAGAACTGTTTTATATGTTGGGTTTGATATTTTTCATGCAAGTCCTGCCAGTCCAGCAAGGAGAGCAGTACATTATAACAATGGACATTCTGTTTCTTAAATTTTATGCTGATTATGTCAACTGTCATCCTTTTTTTGCTATCTTCTCTCTCTTTAGGGCCCCTAACATGATGGTCTGTTATTTTTTTTGTGTCTATTCAAAAAAGACAATAAAAACCTAAAGTTGTATATTATCATTCAGTACGCTTGTGAACTTGAAAAAGGGCAGGGACTCTCAAAACGGTTGTTTTATTCCAGGGTGTATAGATTTAAAAGACTAAAGAAAGTGCAAAGAGACCTGTGCCAAATCTCTCCTATTTGAATTATAGGTATCAGTGGTGGATGGGCCCCCAGGCTAAAGTCTTCTCTTTACCAGCTTGCAGTGTCAGCTGGGACAATACATGTCATTGATCTTAACATAAAGTATGCCTAAATCACGGACAGGCAGCAGGAGAGCTGTCAGCATAGTCAGTACACAGCAAGGGAGCAGTGTCGTGGATAAAAGTTATAGTTGTAGTAGCGATAATATTAATAACCATAATGATTTCAGCTGTCCTATATGATTTTAGCTGAGGGGAAACTGGGATTTGTGGCTGCATTTGACATACAGGGTTTATTTCAGGCTCGGTTCACACCTAAACCGGCCGCGGATCGCACAGGAGTGCTGTGCTTCCCTGTTCTCCGTTTCAGGGATGAATCAGGGCCGAATCTGTGCCTGAATTCCGACCTGAAATGGAGCCAAAGACGCACAGCGGCTCTGTGCAGTGCGCTCGGAAGCTGCCCCGGAGATATGTGAACCTGCTCCATAGAGAGCCGGTCACATCCTCCTGCTATGCAAATTGGATGCGGGGAAACCCACATCCAATTTGCATAGGTGTGAACCCAGCCTGAGTCTGTAGCAGAAGTTAAAGTGGAAGTAAACCCTCCTATCGTTTTCAGCCAAGGAAGCTGCCATCTTGGCCTCTGTTTAATTTTCAACTGCCATGGTGCTACACATGTGATCAGTTATGAGACCAGCCATTGGATGGTTTGACAGTTTGGTTGAGAGCACATTGAATGTGCAGTTAGATTCCAGGCATGTGCCGGAAATGTAACTGTTTTTTTAAACCGTTAAATCTTTGGGTTTACTTCCACTTTAAGAGGGCAATAAATCTACAAAGACAGCTATGCAAATGCTTCCTACTGCACAAAGTGGGATCTGTGATCCTGAGTCAATTTTCCTTAACTGCCCCACTAATGGGGCCCCCCTTTTACCCCAGGCTCCACAGCAGTTGCATGGACAGTTGCATGGAGTGCTATGGCTATTGTTACACCACTGATACACACACACACACACAAACACACTATATGGCTAAAAGTATGTGGACATTATTATTATATTATTATTATTATTATTATTATATAATTATTATATTATCAATGCTTGAAATCATCCCCGGCCAACACGCTATACATAGCATTCCTGGAAATCTTCAAGTGGGATGACGTTCAGACACTGCGCTGTTGGTTCTTTGGACATTATCTACACTACCAAAATGGTGTCCTTTCTCATGTTCAAATCCTGAGTCACCGTTTCATGAACAATTGACTTGGTAATTTCTGTTTCCTCTGCAATCATTCTAATGCCCCGTACACACGATCGGACATTCCGACAACAAAATCCATGTTTTGGCTCAAACTTGTCTTGCATACACACGTTCACACAAAGTTGGTCAGAAAGTCTGAATGTCCAGAATGCGGTGACGTACAACATGTACGACGAGCAAAGAAAAATGAAGTTCAATAGCCAGTGCTGCTCTTCTGCTTGATTCCGAGCATGTGTGGAGCTTTGTGTGTCGGAATTGTGTACACACGATCGGAATTTCCGACAACGAATTTTGTTGTCGGAAAATTTGAGAACTAGCTCTCAAATTTTGTGCAATGGAAAATCCAATGGAAACTGTCCGATGGACACGGTCGGAATTTCCAACAAAAGGCTCCCATCAAACATTTTCTGTCAGGAAAATACGACCGTGTGTACGCGACATAATAGTAAGCCGTTGTTCAAAAACAGAAACAGAATGTGGATTCAGTGAGGTCTGTTCTCAACAGTGCCCGATGGCTCATTATCAGAATGATTGCAGAGGAAACGGGAATTACCAAGTCAATTTGTTCATGACATGACATTCATGACATTTGTTCATGACATTTCATTGTTCAGAGGTTGAACAAGAGGAGGACACCATTTTGGTAGTGTGGATAACGTCTAAAGAGCCACTACGCAGGCTCTAAACGCTATCTCACTTGAAGACTTCCAGGGATGCTATGAGGAATGGAAAAATCACTGGGAGCATTGTGTACATTCACAAGGGGCATATTTTGAAAGAAACAATGTTCAATTGTAAAATTTTTCACTAAAATAATTTTTTAAATATAATTCTCATTTCTTTCTGAACACACCTCATATATATATATGTGTGTGTGTGTATATATATATTTATATATATACACGTGTGTGTGTGTATATATATATATATATATATATATATATATACACACACACTGTATATATATACACACACACATTATACATACAGTACATACTGTATGTATGTTTTAGTGTATCCTGCCATACAGTCAGTTGACCAAATGCAACATCAATAAAGATTTGATGCTGTTTCTGCAATAAACACTAAAAGATCAATGGTCGGTATATTCTTTTCATGTTTATTGTGGAAACAGCTTCAATCGTGCTCCTGAATAGGCAGAGGCTAGCTCTAAGAAATGAGTTGGGAGACATCTCTGCTCCAATGCCTCATTATCTAACTGTATGGCAGGATATATAAGTATTGAGGCCAGTGGTAATTTAATCGAAAAAAATATTTTCGGCAACGAAATTAACACTATTTTAGACGACTAAAATACGACTAAAACTAAAACAATTTAGATGACTAAAACTAACATGCCAAAAGACAATGAATGAAACAAAATCGAAATTTGATGTCAAAATTAACACTGGTTATTATGTATCACAACGGCTAAATTTGTGTCTGTAGTGTATTTTTAAACCTTAGTCCCATAAATAATAACATGTTATTAGATTTTTACTCCAAAAGTATATAAGGAGTCTAGAAATTCTAGAGAAATGCTTAAATAATGCATTACAATTTAACATAACCCATAAGATTTTAGTCAACCAAAATGTACTGGAGATTTTAGTTGACTAAAACAAGTCAGATGACTAAAATATGACTAAAACTAAAATGGCATTTTAGTCAAAAGACTATGACTAAAACTAAATTGAAACTGGACGTCAAAATGAACACTAATTGAGGCATCTTAATATACTAGGTTGTATCTGTGAGCAACAAGATTTTAAACTTGTTTTGATGGTATTAATAAAAGTCGATGATTTCATGTATGACTTAAAAGTCCACTATTGCTTTATTGTCTGTAATTATGTCATTATTTACTGGATGTGGTAGCCCTAAGATAACAGCCCATCCCCTAAAATTAATAGGAGTATGTGGACACCCCTTCCAATTATTGGCCAAAGTTCCATAAAGACATGGTTTCAAAGCTTCATGTGGAGGAATTTGAGTGGAGACCTGACCTAAACCCTAATTATCTGAGATAGAATAGAACAGAGTTTGTGACCTAGGTGCTGTCATCCATCATCATCAGTACCATTGCTCTTTTGGGTGAATGGGCAAAATTTGCAAAAGATGCAATACAAAATATCGTAGAAAAACTTTTCAGAAGAGTGGAGGCTTTATTTGCACATTACTGCAATGCAGTACTGTGAAGAAGACCCGAATGATCTCTGAAGCGTCTCAAACGGATGTCACTAGGATTTAGAAATACACTCAATAAGCTATAGGCAGCTGCAGTTAAACTATTGGAACATAGAACTGTTTGTATAGTCTCTGCTTCTGGTCTGGGTAAAAATACAACCGCAGTAGCAGCACCTATGTGTATAAGGTACTGTGGCTCAGTTACCTGTGTCTCTCTTCACTTCTTCCTTCTGGGGTTTTCAAAGCCCCTTCCCAAGATAGGAAGTGCTAATACATGAATATACTTAACACTGTGATATTTGCAGCTAACAGTAAAGGGCAGCAGATCCCTACACAGGCAAGAAAAAAAACATGCTATAGACAAAAGAAAATATGCTATAGGAAAGAAGAAAGCATGCTTTAGGTAGGGAAAAAAAACATGACTAGTGTAGTCCTGATAGGACCCCATAGCTGTGACCATAAACCCCATAATCTTAACTTAAATAATGAATAAGAGACCACACCGGTTATGGAGTTAAATGGCCATAACAGCATTTATTTTAAATACCAATAATAAGAACTCCAGTTTCTTATTAAACAAATAAAACATAAATAACAATAACAATAAACACTTTCAGACCCCCTGCTGAAAACACCCATATATGTTGGTCAGTGACGGAGCTAAGTGCTTAACGCACAACCTGATATCAACTGATATCAACACAAGGGGGCACTGCGGGAGATAAAGAAACCCATGGGTCTCTACCGTACTCCCACTTCCATACTTACCACTCCTGCTGGAGCATCCCTCCTCTCACAAAAGCGGCCTATCAGCAACTTTAACCCTTCCAACAATTCCTGCATTTGCCCAGGTGCCCCATCTCCCCTCCCGCCCACCGCTCGCGGTTGGTTCGTCTCTGCCAACGACGATGCGGGAGGTAACCTGGACTCCCCCCACTATTACCTGTCCCCAATAACGACTGTAAAGCTTGTACAAAAGAACTATTGTCAGTGGACTTACCGGGCTGACCGGGCGGGATTCCCACAGCCGCTGCACGGGCCTCCATCGGCGGGATAGGGCGACTGGGCTCCTCCTCCTCTTCCGACAATTCTCCCTCCGACCGGGAATCTTCCTCTTGTGTAAACGACAAGGAACGCACCCTCGGAGAGGGGGTCCTGTAAGTGTCACGTCCCCGCCTGCCCGTTTCTAACTCGGGCTGCTGGCTGGTCCCTGGCTGATCAGAACTCCCCTGCGCAGGTGGGCCGGTTTGGGCTCCGCTCCTGCTGACTCGATTCGTTGCCGTGCATGATGGTGGCGTCCCGCCATCCCTCGCTCTTGTCGCAGCGTGAGTCCCCCTCCCCCCCTTTTTTGCTGCCCTGCTGACCCTTCTGTCCTCCCTCCCCGACTCGTGCAGAGCCTCCGGGGGGTTCGCTGAAAAGGCACGTCCGGGGGCTGTGACCCCCCTCCTGGCCGTTGCCCGAGTGTCCCTTGAATCCCCTCCCCCCTGCTCGTGCAGAGCTGCTGGGGTGGACGTGGTCCCTGAAGAGCCTGATGCGCCGGCATCTTCTTCCCTCTTGCCGCGGCCCCCCCACCCCCCCTCCCCCCAGTGTTCCTACTGCCCCCCACTTCGGGTGAAGGTGCTGGGGCTGTTGAGGCTGTTGCAGCACTGCTACTAGCAATTAGGGATCCTCTTCCTGTTCTGCCCACGGCCCCCCCCCCCCCGCTCCACTAGGCCTCTGTCCTGTCTGCCTGTGTGACCCTCCAGCGCTGTCCCTCTGTACTCTCTTGGCCGGGGGGGTTGATCGATCGCCTCTGGGGCTCCTTACCAGTCTGGATGGGCCTGCTATGGCCCCTGGAGCATAGCGGTCTGGCGCCCTGGACACTCGGCCGCGCTGCCCGGCGCCGCCATCTTGGAAATCCAGCGCTGTTGATCGGTCCTCTGTGCCCCTTCCTGCTCCATCCAGCGCTGCTGAGATTTGTTCCATGACCCACTCGGGTCCTCGCTCCGCCGCCGCTGCCCGCACGAATGCTGCAAAGTCACAGCCGTCAGCCATGCTCTTTTAAATGTACAGAGGAGCAGGGAGAAAAACCTGCCTCCTCGTGTTCTGGCTTTCCCTCACTGACCTCCCAGCTCCGCCCCTCCTTTTTATATGGCCGCTCCCCTAGCCCATAGGAAAGCCCACCCCTTACTTTTGTTAACTCATTCCTAGCAAAGGTGTCACCTGACACACTGTCATGGGCGGACCTGCATGACGTTTCCCTGCTGTCCACTATATTCCAGTCCTTACTCTATAGGCAAGAAAAATATGCTATAGGCAAGAATAGAAAACATTCTTTTAGTACATTTTTCAATTTTAAGGTCTGGTGTATTGACATTTTTTCTGTAGTTGTGTACATCCACAAATCTAAAATTGTAATAGATTCTTATTTTTTATCTTTTCTAGTGTCCTGGTAGAATTTTATGTGAATGAAAACTCCTTCAAAGAGCGGCTGAAACTATTTTTTATAAAAAATCAGAGATCAAGTAAGTATTTTATTTCAAACTACCAAAGAATGTAGAAATAAATGAAGATTTCAGGGACTAAGCAGTCCAGTTTAGGTCCTCGTCCCTGTTGAAAATAAAACAATAAGTCAAGCTCCAGTCATTATTTTAGACATATTGTTTTTTTGTCTCCTGGGATTTGCCCAGCCCTGTAAAATACAATATCAAGCTATAACTATGGCCATAGGAAAGCTACAAGTTATAATGTGGCTTTGGCTGGTTAAACATGAACAACAGAAAGACAGTTCTTGGAACAGCTATACTACCTAGGGGTGTTTTCTACACAGTTTGAAATATTCTTTGTTCTTCATTGAACAACTGATAATTGATTGTTCCAATTTTTTGAAAAAAAAGGCAGTACAGCCAGCTGACACAGACAGGAGGAGCTACGTGACATGGATTCTTTCCCTGCCACCAGAAGGTAACTCCCCTGGTAACAGACCAGGGGAGCTATGGGGCATGGCATCTGTGCTTCCCACCACAGGGTGACACCACCCAGGAGGATCTATGTGACATTGAGTCTGTATCGCCTACCACAGGGTGACACCACCCAGGAGGATCTATGTGACATGGAGTCTATACTTCCTACCACAGGGTGACACCACCTAGGATGATCTATGTGACATGGAGTCTGCATCTCCTATCACAGGCAGGATGACACCACCCAGGAAGATCCATGTGACATGGAGTCTGTATCTCCTACCACAGGCAGGATGACACCACCCAGGAAGATCCATGTGACAGGGAGTCTGTATCTCCTACCACAGGCAGGGTGAAACCACCTAGGAGGATCTATGTGACATGGAGTCTGTACATCCTACCACAGGGTGACACCACCCAGGAGGATCTATTTGACATGGAGTCTGTACCTCCTACCACAGGGTGAAACCACAAGGAAGATCCATGTGACATGGAGTCCATATCTCCTACTACAGGCAGGGTGACACCACCCAGGAAGATCCATGTGACATGGAGTCTGTATCTCCTACCATAGGCAGGGTGACACCACCCAGGAGGATCTATGTGACATATAGTTTGTACCTCCTAACACAGGGTGACATAGACATGAGACACTATGTGGCATGGGATCTGCACCACGGGGTGAAACATACAGTAAGAGCTATGTAACATGCAGTCTGTTCCACCATTAAAAGTATTTTCATACAGAAAGCTCATTAATATTTTTGTTTTGCAGGTTTAAGGGTCCGACTGTTCAATTTCTCATTGAAGCTGTTGAGTTGCCTGCTCTACATCATACGAGTATTACTAGATGATCCAAGAGATGGCAAGGGGAACTGGTATGTGTTTCTGACTCTCTCTCCAATTACCTTTGTACCTTGACTGGTATTGTCCCCGACTGGCCAGCAGCAATCGGACTGGTTGGCAACGCATTAATAGGAATATAAGAAAAGGTGCCCACCCTACATAAGCCTAATGCCTATACATCAGGCTTTGGTTTAACATGAGCTTTCATTTTCACAGTAGGAATCCATTTTAGACCACTGGTTAGATGTTGGAAGTGCCTAAAAGTAGATCTGATGGAGCCTTGTGCATAAAGATGTCTGAAGAGTGAAAAGTTCTCATTGTCCATAACAACCAGATTCTCACTTTCATTGTCCCAAGTACATGACAGGGAGACTCCTATTGTCTGATGTATGACTGATTCATCCTTCAGATACTTTATTGATAAAGGCCTGCTCTGTTTCTCTCCATGCATCAATGAATACATTTGTGAAAAAAAAAACTCAGGCAAAAAGCTGGATGGTTTATTTCTTCTATTCTCCTCTACAGCACCAATATTTATAATAGTGAGGCAGTTAGCAAAACTAACTCTTTTGGCAAACAAGGTTTGTATTTCTGTGAACACTGAGATGTAACATAATATCAAGTGGCACAACATCCCAATAATACATAGACAAAAAAGCAAAAAAAAAAAAAGAAAAACTGAGCATTTTTAAGGTGTCAAAGAGAACTTCAGAAAATGGACTCACAACACAAAATAAAACAATTTTATTTAATACAAACATTAAAGTAACACCATTAAAACCCATCAAATGGTATGGAACATTACCCCCCCCCCCCCCCCCTCTAGACAAATACGGTTACTATCCCCTGTTAACAGAGCAGACCTCCTATAATTGGTGTACCAATATCACTGTATTTATAATAAAACATAAATTTGGCAAACTGTGTACTGTACAGGGGAATCACCAAAGGTCCCAACGTGCTTTGCAAACTGTATGTAAAAAGTTAAGACTTGCTTCCTTTATGTACAAATCATGTAGTTGTGTATTTACAGATACAGTACAATGTGTCTATGACTCACGATGCCCCTTAACCCGAGTTGGCCCATGCATTCCATGGTGCTGCAGTGATGGAACCAATAAAGTGGATGTTAAGAGAGCCCACCCCAGGATAACCCAAGGTTAACAAAGAAAGTTGCCAAATATATGTGATACAAAAATGTATAAGGTAGTGAGGAATGCCCCCAATTTCCTGCTGTAAAAGTACCTGCCACAGATCGCCAATCTGGCTGCCCAGGGTATAAATGCTTAAAGTGATAACCACAGCTGCAAAACGGCAGGAGGAAAGAAAAGAAGGAGGTGCGCTGTAGAAGACAACCATGCATTAACAATGACACAGCAAAAAAACAAATTGGTCGGACCCACAAATGGGTCCAATGCTTTGCAAATGTTGTCTCTCAGCAGACCTACCTCTAAAAGTAAAGCCAGCAGCCCACACCTAAAACACACATAAAGTGATCCTGCAAACTCAAAAAGGACCAAAAGTCCAGAATGTATATATATATATATATACCAATTCTTAGAGAAATAGCGCCCAGGGAATTGGCTCCACCCCTACGCCCTCCGGCGCCTCCCTGCCACCTCTGGGCATGTGGGGCAATTATCAGGGCTGCACATGCCCAAAGGCATATCCATCCACATCGTGCCCACGCCGGAAGTCGGTGCTGGGGGGTGTGGAGGGAGGGAACCCAATTCCCTGGGTACCATTTCTCCCAGAGTTTGGGTTTTCAATTATTATTTTTTTCTTACTAGGCTGGAGGGGGGGGGGGGTATCCTGGGGTAGGCTCTCTTACCATCCACTTTGTTTGTTCCATCACCGCCACCTCATGGGAATGCATTGACAGGAGGACAGCTTCTCACTAACCTTCTCGAGTATATCTAGGATTCTATAAGAGCAATCCTAGTACATATAGCATCTTCTGGCACTTAGTTCTCTTCTAACACCTGCACATCCAAGTTTTAACACCAAGGTCTTTACTCTTAATGTCCCAGAAACTGTCTGAAACAAGAGACAACAGATTCTTCCCCATACCTAAACATTAGGGCAGTGCCCTCCAGCAAACATGATCCCTTTTCAGTACCTCAGCCCAGAACCTGCTGAGGTCCAGTCTGCAATTTGTTTGTTTCCCTATCTATTTCCCAGAGGCAGCAGCCCCAGGAGAATGGGAAATCCTCCACAGAGAGGAAAGAACGCTCTGAACAGGCTTCCTAAATATGTATCACCTCCCCAGCTACCTTTTGGATGCCCCCTTTCAGGGATTGGCTAAAGAATGATAAATATTCAAATTGGACATTTGACTCGCCCTGCCCTATACTTTGGAAGCTTCTCTCAGGAGCAGGTAGGAGAAAAAGAACACCAAGCTAGGAAACCCTGACCAGACAAAAACAATAGACTATTTCTCCACTAAATGCAGTGAAGCAAAACACATTTACCCTAGCAGCCTAACTAGAGGAGGGCACTACACAAACTGTGAAATGTTTTTCTTTATTTTTTTCCAATCTGACCACCTGTGGGAATTTTTCAAGAATCCACTAATGCCGCGTACACACGGTCGGAGTTCTCTTCGGAAAAAGCTCTGATGGTTTTCCCGTCGGAAGTCCGACGGAATTTCGCTCAAACTGTCTTGCCTACACACGGTCACACCAAATTCCGACGGTCAATAACACCACGCCTTAAAAAACGTTCGACTGCACTATAAAAAGGGAAGTTTAATGCTTCTGAGCATGCGTCGAATTGTTTCCGAGCATGCGTCGGAATTTTGCGTGTCGGAATTGCATACACACGATCGGAAAATCCGATAGAAAGGTTTTCCGTCAGAAAAATTAAGAACAGGTTCTCAATCCAAAGTCCGTCGGAAATTCCGACAGAAAAAGACCAATGGGCATACACACGGTCGGAAAATCCGATGAAAAGCTCCCATCGGACTGTTTCCATCGGAAATTCCGACCGTGTATACGCGGCATAAGAGAACTATAGAGGGAAGGGGGTTGTTGAGGATGCTGAGAGAAGTTGGATATGAACCCGTCTTCTTTCTCTTGTTTGGTGCTCTTTAAGGTTAAATAGTAGCTCCTCATATTAAGCAGACTTCATGCTGCTTCCAATAGCACATTCCAGCATTAGTATTTTCTAAAATAATCACAAGGGGCAGAGCTGGTACAAAAGATTGTCATCATTCAGCAGATTTGTGACTAAATAAGGCCCTGGTCATTCCCGTAAGTGTTATCTCAGCCCCTCCAGTCATTGGTAGTTCCCATTGGGATGATATTTCAGTATCGGTGGTGTAACTACAGCTCATAGTGCTAATGAGTTCTGGATAGCTTATCTAGTTTCCTGTTAAGTGACAATACCACAAACCAAAAGTGCACAATAATGATGGAGGTAACATTTATTATTGAACAAAATTATGTATGAAAAGACATTGATATGATCACATAAAAGCTATTTTGTAGAAGAAACCGTACCCAAAAAATAATTTATAGCCAGCCTATTTTTATTGTACAAATTTCGGAAGAATTGATAACATTATGTAGTGGATACTTAGCAAATGTTCTGTCTCACGCAGCCTGTAGGGAACCGGCATGGTCTCCTGGGTCCTCGTCTTCAGTCAGGTTCCCTGTTTGATGACTGTAGAATGATTAGCACTAACTGTTCTTTAAAGAGAAAGTTCATTTTTATTTTGATTGAGTGCATATTTTGAGCCATTACTGCCGAATTTACCTTACAGCCATGCCTGATGTGACTTTCACATTATTTGCTGCCGTATTAAATGTAGAGGAAGATTACGGTAGTCACTATAGGCTGGTAAATTAACCAGGGTTAAATGTTCAGCATGCATCCATTCACATCCACGCAAACCAATTAAAGTATATCTCTAATGAGGGAACAAAAGAGCTAAGGAGCCATTGTGAAACGTCTAAATATCTTAATTGCATGGCGGTATCTTTCCTTCATTTTTCCTGGGATCAAACTCGGGACAAGCATGCAGCAAATGGGAATTTTTATACTTGTTCCAGGTCATTGGCTCATTGAAGCCAAAACAAAAACATGACAGCTAGGCAACTAGCATTTCCAAAGGGGGTTGTCAGCAATGGGAACCTCCATATTTCTTTTACGACAGGCTGACTTTAATGAGTTTAGTTGCTATGGGTGAGCAAGTGTTGTTTCTCCTTTATTGACTTCTGCTAGATCCTATTACATTTTTTTCATTTTGTGCCCTGATCCTACGCCTTTTCATCTGTGATTCTCCACCTCTGTATTTGGTTCTGATGTCCTGTTTTAACTGGCCTTTTAGATTTACCCATGCTCTACCTTGAACTATTTCTTCTAGCCATTAGCTACCATAGCAGAATCTCTACTTTGACCTTAGGCCTCAATCTCAGCCTTTTGTGTTGGCACTTGAAAAGGCTACTTTGGTATAATTATCTGGTCCACAAAACCTGGGGCCACTGAGTGCCAGTAGACACAAAAAAGACAATTAAAAACAAAGATCATTGTAGGGTGGCCATCATCCCTAATCATAGTCTGACCCTTTTAGCGGGCATGCATCTCCCACCATACACCCCAATATAGTATATACATATCTTGCTCACCTTTTTGTATTCCATTTGTGCATTTTTTTTAACTGCTCGTCGACCTTTATTTTTTATCTACAGCTGGGAATGTCCAAAACAGAACTATTCTTCACAGCACAAATTTGACTGGTAAGAACCACAATGCCACAGCACAGCTAAAAGGGGTTCTCAGCTAATCACAATTAGTGGTCACTTGGCATTTATCTAGAGCAGGGGTCTCCAAACTATGGCCCATGAACCAAATCTGGCCTGCTGATGTAATGGGGACTCTGATGTAAGGGGGACATTGATGGGGACTCTGATGTAAGGGGGGATACTAATATAAGGGGGACTCAGATGTAAGGTGGGGCGCTGATGTAAGGGGGGACTTGGATGGGATGGGAACTTTTATTTAAGGGGACTCCGATGGGGATCCTGATGTAAGGTTGGATGCTAATTTAATCATTGAAATGTGATTGTTCATCTATAAAAATGATTTTTTTTTATTTTTTATTTTGGCCCATGAATATTTGTAAAATATAGGATGTGGCCCTCATACTAAAAGGTTTGAAGATCCTTGATCTAAAGCCTCGTACACACGATCGGATTTTCGGCAGGGAATTGTGTGGTGACAGACTGTTTGCCTAAAATCTAACCGCTAGTACTCTCCATCAGACAATTGTTGTCCAACTTTCGGCCAACAAATGTTGGATGGCAGGCTAGTAAATTTTCGGCGGACAGCGGTCTGTTTTCTGTCGATTTTCGTATCGTGTGTACACAAGTCGTCACACAAAAGTCCAAAGTACAAACAGGCATGCTTGGAATCAATGTTCACCAATCACGACATTAGCAGAGCTGAAATTCCATTCCTTAGGACAAAAGTCTAACGCTCTGTTGGCCAACAATCCGATCGTGTGTACGAGGCTTTAAGGTAGCGAAGACCATCATTATAGAACGATTAGTTGTATTTATTTTAGGGAATCTATGATGTCTCTTTTGTAGTCTTTTTTTATGATGTTAAAGTACAGGCTATATACAGGTTTATTAGCAAGTTTATTAATTTCTAGCCCAACTCACCTGGAATCCCCAAACCCCTGATGCAGGCAATTTCACAATTACATTGACTCCAACAAAAGTGAGGTGATTTATCATTGACACTTTCCAGCATCTCCAATTATTCTCTTATCCCGTTGAAATAAGCTGGGTCATAAAGTAGGAGGCTGAACTGGGATAAATGTTAGTTTTCTAATTCCTATCTTTTTAGATAGCAGAGCAGAGGAAAGCGGCAACATGCTTTCCGGTACATTTAGCTTGCTTGTGAGTATAGTTTCAGACAGAGTTCTCACAGATGCTGAATTAAAGTCGACCCCCTTCTGACTGCAGTCGATCTTCTTCTGACCTGCAGTTGACCTCCTGACCTACAGTTGATCTTCTTTTGACCTACAGTTGGCCTCATTCTGACCTGCAGTTGACCTTCTGACCTGTAGTTGACCTTCTGACCCACAGTTGACCTCCTGACCTGCAGCTGATCTTCTTTTGACATATAGTTGACCACTTGACCTGCAGTTGATGATCTTTTGACCTGCAGTTGACCTTCTGACCTGTAGTTGATCTTCTGACCTGTAGTTGACATCCTGACCTGCAGCTGATCTTCTTTTGACCTACAGTTGACCACTTGACCGGCAGTTGATCTTCTTTTGACTTACAGTTGGAGTCCTTCTGACCTGCAGTTGACCTTCTGACCTGTAGTTGATCTTCTGACTTGCAGTTGACATCCTTCTTAGCTGCTTTATTTCTGTTGACTTCTATCAACAGCTAAGCATGTCTAGTACAAGTAAAAACCCATTCACACGGTCCTTTCACAGCTGTCTTATGAGAAATATGCTGAATACGTAGCCCAGTTTAGCCTCCCTGTAGTGCAGCTTGCTCTTTCAATATTAAGCAGTCTACAAATTATAGGTGCATAACTGGAAGGTCACTTATCATTTGCTCAGGTTGCAGTTAAGGTTTTTTTTTAACTGGTGATGAAATTTTAATATACAAAATTATTTTAAAAACATCAACACATACGATCAATTATTCAATATATCAAAATAGAAGATTTACTGTCAAATGTACAAAATAAGTGACCCCTTTGGCGGTTCATAAGGCCTCTTCACGACATTATGTTCATATATGACAGATATCCAATATGAAACATCTCACATCTAAAATGAAAAAACAATATATAATAAATTTACATGCACAAGTATATATTTGCCATGTGCAGATAAAAACTATCACCACAAAGGAAGAGGGCAAAGGAAAATAGAATGGGGGGAGGAGCAAAAAAAAAAAAAAAAAAGCACAACCACTTACAAAAACAACAGGTATGTGCACAGAAGTAGTCACACCATCCCAGGCTGCTGGGAGGTATGAGAGGGGACCAGCAGTAGGAGGGGAAGTGGATGACCCGGTCCTATATGGCTAAAGAAACAACAAAACGCAAGGGGTCATCAAGACCTGGGAGTGTATCTAGAACACAAAATGTATATTAAATCTCCAAAAGTAATATCACTAGCAAGCATTAGAGGACAAATCACACATGAATACATGCTATAAATAAACCACTGTTATAACAGACTGCAGAAATAGTAACACCAAAGACAACAGATTAACTGATCCTGGTCCCACTTCCATGTTCTTAGAAGATCAAATATATGCAATGTAACAAGAACTTATATGGGTAGGTGCGAATAAAGAAAGGTCTCAGGGATAAAGGAATGCATATACATCCATCATATCAATTTTGAGGTAACCAGTCTGAAAAAGTAGAAGAATAATAAGGGCCTAATCTGTTTTCAAGTCAGAATCTTTAGCTCTCACAGGAGCCCCAGCTTTAAATATCCAACAGGGATACAACTTACCTACAAGGCCACCATCAAAAAGTCAACTCCCTGGTCTGTAAGCTGCCGTGGGAAAAGGGTTAGAGGCACACATTCTTGTGGGTTGGTGACCCCGTGGTATAGGTCTGTAAAGATACATTAACGACTCCCACCACTGCTTTGGCAGCCCCACATTTCCTATTTTTATCAATGTTACATATAAGGGGTCTATTTATTAAAAACATATGATGTGCAAATGTCTGAGCATTCACCCAGACATCACAAATAATCCCCATATGCGCCTAATGTGTTTATTTACTTTGAACGCCAGCTCCATCTAGTGGCCATAATGCTGTATTTTCCTGAAATACCTCAGTCAAGAAATAACTGCATTATGACCACTAGATGGAGCTGAAGATCGTAGGGATTACACATAGTAGACATAAAGTGGGGATCATTTTGGATAGTTGTGTGAATGCATAGGCATTGGTACAACATTTTTTTAAATAAATAATCCCCTAATGTTCCACAGAACACTGGATTAGTAACAATTGTATCTGTCTTTCCTACAGGGCTAAATTTTACTTTACACACATAACAGTATCTATTTTTATGTTTTTTCTAGGACCCCCATCATTTGGGTGAACAGGCCTGTTCCTTTGTGGGCACTCCAGGTAAATTCAGTTATCATTTCAAATAGGTGTTGTACACAGATTCACACAGCCCTCATCTCACCTATAATATCCAGTGAGCTGAAGCCTGTATGTCATCTACAAATGGGTGGAGTTTAAACCTGAACTTTAGGCAAATAGCTAAATACCCAGCTGAAATACATTTATGTGAACGGTCTTAAAGTGGAATTAAACCCATCGATTTACAAGTTTCAAAAAAAAGTTACATTCCCAGCATGTCTCTGGAATGCTGACTCACATTGGTTGTGCTCTCAACCAAACTGTCAAACCATTGCTGGTGTCATAACTAATCACATGTGCAGCATCATGAGAGATGAGAAGATCAGAGGCCAAGATGGCAGCTTCCTTGGCTGAAATTTTTAGGAGCGTTTAGTTCCATTTTTTAAACCTTTTAATGTTTTTTCAGTTAGAGTGAAATAATACAGTGATGTCACCTATCTTCCCGCCTGCTGATTGGACAGTGGAGGTGCAACAACACATTTATAAGTCATCAGCTCTGATTGGTCAGCTCTTGTCCTGTCAGCACATATGAACTGCAACAGAGCCAAAATGGCATCTTATGTTGTCCCTCCTTCCCGCAATTTGAGAGCTCCTGTGCAAGGGATGATATCAATGGAGATTATTGTACTTATTCCAGCTGAAGCTAAAAATAAATGTAATTATTTTTCTTAGAATACACAACACGATAAGACTTCATTTAGTTTGGGGGGGGGGGTTGGGGACGAAAAAACACAGTTTCCCCTAAAGGCAGCAGAGTGGGGAATACATACATGCCATGACAAAAATGATCTCCAATGTTCAGAGGGTGATTCCGCCGGCTGGGTGCGACCTATTCAAGTGAATGGGGGCACCACGCAACCACCCAGCTGTGGCACACTAGTGCAGGGTTTAAGGGGTTGAAACAGGCAGTGAGGAGGCGCTACAATGCCTCCTCACTGTCAAATGCTCCCTGAATAGTGATCTGAAAGCGGATCACTCTTCAGAGCAAAGCAGGTGTAAACTAACCCTTAAAGTTTTTTTTTTAATATTTGCTTGGAGTTCAACTTAGACCCCTTTCACACCGCCAGCGTTTTTCAGGTGCTACAGCGCTAAAAATAGAGCCTGTATAGCGCCTGAAACAATCGGCTGCTTTCACTCCAGTGTGAAAGCCCGAGGGCTTTCACACTTGAGCGGTGCGCTGGCAGGGCGTCACAAAAAGTCCTGCCAGCAGCTTCTTTGGAGCAGTGAACTTGCGGTGAACTCGCCGCTCCTCCACCACTGCTCCCCATTGAAATCAATGGGGCAGCAATGCGATACCGCCGGCAAAACGACGCTCGGTTTGCCGGTGGATTTAACCCCTTTTCGGCCGCTAGCGGGGGTCGCCCGTTGTCTCTCTCTATTTTAAGTTCTATATTAGACCTTCTGCAGTTGGTTTGTTCTTCAGCTTATGAACAGGCTTTGTTTAAGGTGGACTTTTTACTGGCATTTTTCAGAGCTTTTCGCATTGGCGAACTGGTCAGTCCATCCAAACAGGTGGCAGGGAGATTGCTCATGGGTGATGTTGCAGTCACATCGGAATCTGCCCAGCTTAGGATCTGTCGTTCCAAGACGGACCAGAGTGGGAAGGGGGTTGTTTTGGGGCAATGGGCCTTGTCTCTGCCCGGTTATGGCTTTTTAGCAGTTCTTTCTGCTGCGGCCGCAGATGGGCGGCCCCCTGTTAGTACATGAGGACGGCTTATTCCTGTCCTGTTTTCAATTTGTGTCGGTCTTCTGCAAATATGATATGTATGCATACATACATATATGCATACATATTTTTTTTGTACAATTGGTCAAATTGTAGTGTCGGCTGCTTATGGTCACATGGTTAGCGCGGTTTGATTTTCCCAATATTTTGGTCTTCCGCAAATGTCTGTTAGTGGTGGGCTCAATCCTTCCGCATCGATGTGGCCACTGAGGCGTCTCGGTGGGGTTTGGGTGAGGATGTGGTAAAGCAGATCGGCATGTTGGAGTCAAACAGAATCCAGTTGTATGTCAGGCCCCACTTACTGTAGGCCCTCAAGTGGCGGGTGGGGTTTTTTCCTTTTTCTGTCTTTCTGTTACATGTTGTTTGTCTCCTGTTTCACTGTTTGGTTGGTGGTACAGTGTTCTTTTTGTTTGTTTTTAATTTCAGGTCGGAGATGCCTCATCTGGATCCTGGGGCATTCTTATGTTTTTTGGGGGGCTAAGAGGGCAGATGTCAGGGTTAATGGCAGGAAGTTAGGTCTTCCTCGGGAGGCAGGGAGCTTTAGATGGATCGGTGTCAGGGGCATGCTTTGGAGTCGGGTGGTTTCTGAGGTTAACCGTTTTGCCAGATTAGACAGGCCTCCCGATATTCTTATTTTACATGCTGAGGTCAATGATTTGGTCATTAGGTCTTCCAGGGAACTGATCAGGGATATAAGATTCAATTTTCTTAGGCTTAGAAGTTCATTTCCTGGTACGATCATACTCTGGTTGGACATTGTGGCGCACATCATGGCGGGTGGCCAGATCAGTGGAGAGGCTTAATAAGGCTCTGATCAAGGTGAATAAGGAGTTGGGAAAGTTTGTCTTTCGGAATGGGGGCCTGGTCATTAGACACTTGGATCTAGAATCTGACGTGTAGCAGTTTCTGAGGGGGGATGGTGTTCACCTTAATGTTGTGGGCACTGACCTGTGTTTTTTGGGGTTGGAAGATGGCTTACAAAGGGCTTTTCGGGTGTGGAGGGGCACACAAGTGTAAGGCTTTACACTTGTGTTGCTGTGGCGGTTTGGGGTCCTTGACAGCGGTCTAAAATCTGGTCATTGGGTAAACGGTGGGGAACCATCTGAGGTATGGTATCCTCGTCGAGTTGGTACGGTTCACTGCATAGTGACCATGTAGTGGTCAGCTGGGTTGGACCCCAAAGGCAGTTTTTGCAGCTGGGGTCGCAACTCAGCTATCTGGTGCCTCAGACACAAAATATGTTATGGATGTGTGGTACCGTCAAGGATATCAAAGTGTTGTTTCAGGTTTAAAGCATTTATTATGTTCTGTTATGTATATAAAGTTTATGTGAATAAAAGGCCATCTTCGACCATTTTACCCCACTTAAGGGTTGTGTGGTTTTTCTATAAGTGGGGGAAGGTGGAACGTGGGAAATACTGGGGGGGGGGGGGGGGGAGCATAAGGTTAGTTTGGGGTGGTGAGCTCTGATCTACCCTAGTCATGATCTAATGGTATATCACTGCTTTTTTCTTTGTGAAACCTCATTCAATGATTCCTTTCCTCGTAGGTGCTTGTTGCATTAATCAGCTTTTTGGAAACCATGCTGCTGACCTATCTGGGATACAAGGTGAGTCTCATTTCCCAGATAGCAAGGATAACTTGACAAAAATGTATAACTAGCTGCACATTTTCACTGGCAAGTTGTACACATGCAGAGCACTTGAAGCACAAGTTCTTTGTGCAGATGGATTGAAAGGGGCCTGACAACCAGGATAATAGGCAGAACAGGGAAATGGCTGCATTTGAATTGTCATCCCACATCTGTTAAAACCTCATGTTTTACACAACCCCCTGTGTATACGGGTTTTGTTTGGGTACTCCAGTTTGCCCCCACAATTTAAATAAATCAGATTGCACCCACATTTGCTGGAAGAGGACTGTATTACTGTGGTTAGGGTATTCTATTGTGTTCTATGTGGAAACGTAGTTTAGTTACACCTCTCATGAGATAAGGTAGACTAAAGTTTTACTTACAGATGGAAATACTTGCCGTAAATTGATTTTGGCAGTAATTAGCAGGTAAGGTCAATTCCACTCTGAGCTGTAATGATCCAGTCTATTTTAAGTAACTCCCTGTCTGGGGAAGTAAACAACACTGGCAGGGCCTGTAAACCTAAAATCGATTGCTGCTGCATTGTTCCAGCCATGTGGACTGTATGTCATTTGATGAGCAACATACATTAATTGGCTGGTGTATGGATCACTGTGGTGGAAAGCTTTGTTGTTTGAAAGCTGCATTGGTTTGCACACACAAGCGTTATATGATTATTCCTCATCTTCCCTAAATGATGTGAGAAACTGATACCCACTCAGACCACTTATGTCTGTCCTTAAGTATGGTCACATGTGCTACAGATTGGGACAATTACCCCTAAAAAACTAATTATGACAAATTTAGCCTAGAACAACAGTAGAATTTATGTATTCTGACCATCCTGTAATATACTGTGTGTGTGTGTGTATATATATATATATATATATATATATATATATATGCAGCCGTGGCCACGTGGCCAACAGTTTTGAGAATTACTTAAATATACATTTTCACAAGGTCTGCTGCTTTGGTGTTTTTAGATCTTTTTGTCAGATGCTACTATGGTATACTGAAGTATAATTACAAGCATTTCATAAGTGTCAAAGGCTTTTATTGAAAATGACATTAAGTTTATGCAAAGAGTCAATATTTGCAGTGTTGACACTTCTTTTTCAAGACCTCTGCAAATCGCCCTGGCATGCTGTCAATCAACTTCTGGGCCACATCCTGACTGATGGCAGCCCATTCTTGCATAATCAATGCCTAGAGTTTGTCCGAATTCGTTTTTCTGTTTTTGTTCACCCGCCTCTTGAGGATTGACAGCCAGTTCTCAATGGGAATAAAGTCTGGGGAGTTTCCTGGCCATGGACCCAAAATGTTGTAGTTTTGTTCCCCAAGCCACTTAGCCATAACTTTTGCTTTATGGCAAGGTGCTCCATCATGAAGGAAAAGGCATTGTTCGACACCAAACTGTTCTTGGATGGTTGTGAGAAGTTGCTGTTGGAGGATGTTTTTGTACCAATCTTTATTCATGGCTGTGTTCTTAGGCAAAATTGTGAGTGAGCCAACTCCCTTGGCTGAAAAACAACTCCACACAGGAACGGTTTCAGGATGCTTTACTGTTGGCATGACACAGGAACGATGGCAGCGCTCACCATTTCTTGGACAAGGTTTTTTCCAGATGTCTCAAACAATGGGAGAGGGGATTCATCAGAGAAAATGACTTTACCCCAGTCCTCCGTAGTCCAATTCCTGTGCCTTTTGCAGAATATCAGTTTGTCCCTGATATTTTTCCTGGAGAGAAGTGGCTTCTTTGCTGCCCTTCTTGACACCAGGCCATGCAGATGCCCTCACACCTGCCTGCTGCCATTCCTGAGCAAGCTCTGCACTGGTGGTGCCCTGATCCCGCAGCTGAATCAACTGTAGGAGATGGCCCTCGTTCTTGCTGGACTTTCTTTGGCGCCCTGAAGCCTTCTTCACAAATACGGTGGAAATGGTTTTTGTAAGGGATTAAGTTAATTTTCATGGCAAAGATGGACTTTGCAATTAATTGCAATTCATCTGATCACTATTCATAACATTCTAGAGTATATGCAAATTTCCATAAGAAAAACGGAGGCAGCAGACCTTGTGAAAATTAATATTTGTGTCATTCTCAAAACTTTTGGCTGTATATACCGATGCATCTCAAAAAATTTGAATATCATCAAAAAGTTAATTTATTTCAGTAATTCAATTAAAAAAATGAAACTCGTATATTGTATAGATTCATTACACACAGAGTGATATATTTCAATCATTTCTTTCTTCAATTTTTTAAGATTATGGCTTACAGCTAGTGAAAACCCAAAATTCAGTATCTCAGAAAACTAGAATATTACATAAGACCAATAAAAAAAGGATTTTTAATACAGAAATATTGGCTTACTGAAAATTATGTCCATGTACAGTATAGTATGCACTCAATACTTGGTCGGGCCTCCTTTTGCATGAATTACTGCATCAATGTGGCGTTGCATGGCGACAATTAGCCTGTGGCACTGCTGAGGTGTTATGGAAGCCCAGGTTGCTTTGATAGTGGCCTTTAGCTCATCTGCATTGTTGGGTCTGGTGTCTCTCATCTTCCTCTTGACAATACCCCACAGATTCTCAATGGACTTTAGGTCAAGCCAGTTTGCTGGCCAATTAAGACTGGACCTCATGCAACTTGGATTCTGTGCCTCTCCACTATTCCTCCAGACTCTGAGACCCTGAATTCCAAATGAAATGCAAAATTTACTTTCATCCGAAAAGTGGACCATTGAGCAACAGTCTAGTCCCTTTTCTCCTTAGCCCAGGTAAGACGCGTCTGACATTGTCTCTGGTTCAGGAGTGGCTTGACACAAGGATTGCGACAGTTGTAGCCCATGTCCTGCATACTTCTGTGTGTGGTGGCTCTTGAAGCATTGACACCAGCCGTAGTCCACTCCTTGTGAATCTCCCCCAAATTCTTGAATGGCCTTTGCTTCACAATCCACTCAAGGCTGCGATTATCATTGTTGCTTGTGCACCTTTTTCTACCACACTTTTTCCTTCCACTCAACTCTCCATTAATATGATTGGATACAGCACTCTGTGAGCAGCCAGCTTCTTTAGCAATGACCTTGTGTGACTTACCCTCCTTGTGGAGAGTGTCAATGACTGTCTTCTGGACAACTGTCAAGTCAGCAGTCTTCCCCATGATTGTGTAACCTTCTAAACCAGACAGAGACCATTTAAAGGCTCGGGAAAACTTTACAGGTGTTTTGAGTTAATTAGCTGATTGGAGTGTGACAATATCAGTTTACAAAATTGCACTTTTTCACAATATTCTAATTTTCTGAGATACTAAATGTGGGGTTTTTCCTAGCTGTAAGCCTTAATCATCAAAATTAAAAGAAAGAAATGCTTCAAATATATCACTTTGTGTGTACTGTATCTATATAATATATGAGTTTCCCTTTTTGAATCGAATTACTGAAATAAATTAACCTTTTGATGAGATTCAAATTTTTGGAAATGCACCTGTAAATACAGTATATAACATTTAGGACATGAAAGACATAAAAAAAAAATCATGTTGTTCTGTTTTAGATGTCTGTGAACCAAAAGAATTCACGTAGCAATGATTTTTTTCTCTGCATATAGTCAATACTACCACAAAATAAATTCTTAAAACCATAAAGTTTACACACATTAAAATTATAAATAGCACTATTTCCAATATTTTGCAAAGTAGAGTTCACAGATCTTATTTCGATTCAACATCCACATGTTATTTCAACATGTTTCGAATGCTTCAAACATCTTCATCAGGAGCACGTGAACAGTATCTGTGTGGGGACAAGGCAAATAATGATTCCCAACAGATCAAAGTACCCCAGACATCATCCCCCAAGTGTATGGGATGGGATACACTCAGTGGATGATGTCTGGAATACTTTGATCTGTTAAGAATCAGCATTTGCTTTGATTACCACCTCTATGTCCCTCGGATGTTCCCTTTTGGAATTGAGAATTTCCACTCCAGCAAACTGTATGGAGACTTATTATTTTATACTACTAGGTGTCCCCACACGGATACTGTTCACATGTGCTCTTGTTGAAGATGTTTGAAGCATTCAAAATGTGTTGAGCTAACACTTGCATGTTGAATTGAAATAAGATCTGTAAACTCTACTTTTCAATATATTGGAATTGATGCTATACATAATTTTATTGTTTATACAATAAACTTTATGTTTTTAAGAATTTATTTTGTTGTACTATTGACTATATGCCCAAAAAATTCCATTGCTACACAAATTCTTTTGTTTCATTTGTATTCTAGGATGTGGGCATATAGGACAAAGAACCATTATCCTTTTTGGATGTACTGTTTCAAATGTCGCTTTATGCATTGACATACCTCTTTAGACCCAGTCTGTCAGGACAGTATGGTCACCTGCTGACTTGGCACCATCCACAGGCAGCTTAACCTCTTCAGCCCCGGAAGATTTGGCTACTTAATGACCAGGCCATTTTTTGTGATTCGGCACTGCGTCGCTTTAACTGACAATTGCGTGGTCATGCGACACTGTACCCAAACAAAATTACGTCCTTTTTTCCCCACAAATAGAGCTTTCTTTTGGTGGTATTTAATCATCTCTGCAGTTTTTATTTTTTGAGCTATAAGCAAAAATAGAACGACAATTGTAAAAAAAAAACACAATATTGTGTACTTTTTGCTATAATAAATATCCCCAATTTTTTTTTAAAAAAAGCTAATTTTTTCCTCAGTTTTATCGGGACTGCGACATCATGGCGGACACATCGGACACTTTTGACACATTTTTGAAACCATTGACAATTATACAGCGATCAGTGCTATAAAATGCACTGATTACTGTGTAAATGTCAATATGAAGGAAGAGGTTAACACTAGGGGGCGATCAAGGGGTTAACTGTGTTCCCTGACTGTGTGTTCTAACTGTGGGGGGAGGGAACTGACTATAGAAGATGACAGTTTGTGATTTCTAGCTATTAAGAACTCACGATCTGCCTCTCCTCTCCTCACAGAACAGGGATTTGTGTGTTTACACACACACATGTCCCTGTTCTGCCTCTCGTGCCCCAGTTCTGCCTCCGGTGGCATGCGCGCACCTGCTATCCTGCTTAAAGCGGTTCGGCACACATTTCATTTAGTAAATCTCTTTGCCTTCCAAATCAGGCAAAGAGTACTAAATGAAATGTGTTTTTTTTTTTTTTTTTACTTACCTTGTAATCGATGACTTCCTGTCTTCTGTCTCTTCGGGGGTGGGCGGGGTCTTGCGGGGATCCTCGTCACGCCGCACTGTCTCCTGGGATCTGGTGTCATTGATCCCAGGAGTCAGTGCGGGCATCTTCCGAAATCTCGCGAGATTTCGGCCACATCTTCCGAAATCTCGCAAGATTTCGGACACATCTTCCGAAATCTCGTGAGATGTCAGCAGATGTGCCGTTACTGCGCACGCGCGAGTAACGGCGGTGCATGCTGGGCCATCTAAAGTGCCTGTGGGGTTTCACATGCCCACAGGCAAGATGGCCCCCAGCACAAAAGAAGAAGATGAAGAACTTCATCGGACGAAAACCGGCGGCGATCGAGATGGAAGATGGAACAGGTAAGTCCCCCAATTGAGCTATATGCCCTTGGCATATAGCCCAAAAAAAAAAAAAAACGAGTGCAGAACCGCTTTAAGGGAGCCAACGTACAGCTATGACAGTTGGTGGGATCGTGCCAACCTGCCTCAGTATAATGAGGGCGGTTGGTCGGCAAGTGGTTGTAAAAGCTGAAGATTTTTTTATCTTAATGCATTAAGATAAAAAAAACTTCTGTGTGCAGCAGCCCCCTCAGCCCCCCTAATACTTACCTGAGCCCCATCTCTATCCAGCGATGTACATGAGTGCCTCGGCAGTCAATCAGAAGAGAGAGAGAGAGCGGATGGGGCTGAACAGCAGCTCCGTATCTGAATGGACACACGGAGCTGCAGCTTGGCTTGGGTGCCCCATAGCAAGCTGCTTGCTATGGGGCAGTCGACAGGAGGGAGGGGCCAGGAGCATCAAAGATTGACCCGAGGAACCAGGCTGCTCTGTGCAAAACCATTTCACAGAGCAGGTAAGTATAATATGTTTGTTATTTTTAAAGAACTAAAAAACAAGACTTTAGTATCACTTTAACTCTTCAATAAGACACAGAAGTTGAATCCAGCATAACTTTACTGAAGCGTAAGAAGTGACAGTGACTTTCCTACGCCCTTTCTCTTTGAACAACTAATGCTGACTGAGTGAACATGGAAGAAATGGGGAGGATCTAACTAGGACTAAACTAACTAGCACTAAACAGGAAGGGAGGACAGGGTAAGATACTCAAATCACATTGTAAACAAGATGTAGTGACCAGAAACTGGCACTAGATGTCAGCATATTAATGAACAATAATAATCTAATGCATTTGAATACCAGCAAAAATGACATGAAAGTGGGGCAGAACACTTATATCGATTACTATTATTGTATTACATGTATTAACATATTCAGTTATCAAAACACAATATTTTTTGTGATACTAGTCTTTTAAGCCCAGCTCCAAGTTGGCCACAAAATTCAAAACCGTTCCTCCACACTTTTTATTTATTTAAAATAAAAAAAAATCTTTGTTATACATACCTTATTCTAGCTGTTTTCTATTCCTGGCCCGGCAGACCAGTGGCATATTGTGGAAAGCATAGTCAAATATTTATTACCAGGCCAGAGGTGTCTCCATTGCTCCTCCAGTGAAATGGAGACACCCTAAAGCCCCATACACACGGTTGGATTTTCCGATGGATTCTGTCCTATCGGACAATGTTGTCGTAAAATCCAACCGTGTGTAGGCACCATCGGACAGTGTACGTCGGATTGTCCGACGGACAAAGTCCTATCTCCTGCTGGATAGATTTTTTGACAACAAAGTCCGATCACACCAAATCCGATCGTGTGTAGCGTAGTCCGACGGACAAAGTGCTACGCATGCTCAGATCACATTACAAGACCAAAGCTATTGGCTACTAGCCTCTACGTAGTCCCGTCGTAGGCAACAAACGTCACCACGTTCAGAATGATTGGATTTTCCGACAACTTTGTCCGACCGTGTGTATGCAACACCAACATCGGACAAAGTACGACGGACATGATCCGACGGACCTGGTCCTCGGATAATCCGCGCGTGTGTATGGGGCTTAAGACAGAAGTGTATCACTGACTGGATCAGCAGGTCAAAATTAAGGAAAAAAAGACTAAAAAAGAAAACAAAATGCAGCCACCACATTTAAAGTGTTACTAAACCTACAACAGTAAAATCAGTTTGTATATGCAGTAAAGCATGCTTGTTATACTCACTGTGGAACCTAAGGGATTAATCCTCTGCATTGTGTAACAAGGCTGCTTGATCCTGTATGCACCGATCCTCCTTTTATTCCACTGACTCTAGAACATGTCCTGGATAAGACAGAGTTACTGGAGTCAGGCTGCACATGCTCAGTTTGGTGTGTATTGCTAGAGAGTTTTTTTTTTTTTCTTGGGAGAGTGCATGTGATCAGCACAGGGCCAATCAGCAATGTCCAGACAAAGGGTCGGGGGTCCTGCATCCTGATAGGTCAGCCTCAGTGCAGTATGAAAACTCCTCCTACAAGCTTTACCAGGAACTGATAGAGGACTGCTATATACTGCTGATGAGAAAAGGTATTTATCAGTTTATATTTACTAAAATAATTGCATTTCCATGTTCTGTGTAATGTGGCAGACCAGATATAGTGAATGCAGCGTCCTGGGTTTATTAACACTTTAAGGGTTGGTGTGAATAAACATGCATTAACTTTAATGTGGAGTATTTGCTGATTTGAATCCATTGTAAACCACCCATAACTACGTTACTGTACTTGGTTCATGTGGAGCTGTTTTTTTAGTATGTCGCTTACAATCCATAAATCACATTCCTTATTTTTTTTCTCTTTTGTGTTATAGGGAAACATTTGGGAGCAGATCTTGAGATTCCCTTTCATTCTGGAAATGTTCAACACACTACCATTCTTTGTTACTGTAAGTACAACTCCCCATCCCCCCTGCAACCTTTTGTTCATTACCCTTTTCATTTTTCTCTTTCTGATCTATTCTCCTCCAATCCTGCAGTACCGGCCCATATACAGAGCAGCTGACCCATGACCACTCATGGCAAACACTCCACGACTTAGTCCCATTAATCTGCAGTCAGGATCTGTGCGTACCTTGCCTGAAAAGCTTTCATGCACAACAGGAGGTCCGTCTGTAGGAGTGTGGGTGCAGGAGCGAATGAACGCTTATTATTTTTAGTACTTTTAATCCTCAGTTCAATTCCACGAGTGGCACAGGGGTCATACAAACCTCCATAGCTGCACCAACAAATTATTATGGCCAGTACGGGTATTTATAAATAGGTTTGGTGGTCGTTTAATTGGTATTTTTGTATCTTTTTCAACTTGCATCTCATTTAAAATGAAATTCTACTTTTGTTCTTTAAAAAAAATATATAACAATCCAGAGCTTAGTATATGTAGCACCCCTCTGATCCTCAGAGGCATGGTGGCACCTCAGGAGGCATTTTACTCCAGGGCTGAATGCAACTTCCCAGTGTCAGAACCTTTAGGCCTCATGCCCAGCTCTCCTAAACACGTTTCTCCTGGCAGGAGAAGAGCAGCATCAAAAATGCACCTAAAGCCATGTTTTTGTAAATGTTTTCAAGTGCTTGGGTGTTAATCCATTTCATTTGCCAGAATAATATTTTATTCTGGCCATAGAAATGAATTAACGCTCAAGCACTAAACACGCCTAGCGTTAAAGCGTGTTTAGATAAGTTTACACTCTTGTAAACGCCTATGTGCCCATGGACACATAGGCTAATGCCCTGTACACACGACTGGTTTTGCAGTCAGAATAAACTCTGAAGGTTTTTCAGACGGAATTACGCTCAAGCTGTCTTGCATACACACGGTCACACCAAATTCTGACTGTCTAAAAACGCGGTGACGTACATTACGTACGACGGGACAACACATACGACGTCTCGTACTTGCTTTAAAGCATGCGTCATTTTTGGAACGTCGGAACAGCATACAGATGAGCGGTTTTCCCGATAGGAATTTGTTCCGTCGGAAAAATATAGAACATGTTCTCTATCTAAGTCCGTCTGAATTTTCGACGTAAAATGTCCGGCATACACACGGTTGGAATATACGATGAAAAGCTCCCGTCTGACTTTTTTTGTCGGAATGTCCGACCGTGTGTACGTGGCATTACATTGACGGGCATTTAGAGGCAGAAAAAAATGTAAAACGCTCCCAAAAGTGGTGTTTTTAACACCCAGCTTAGGCCTCATGCACACAAGGTGTTTGCCCAGCTCTCCTAGACACCTTTCCTCCTGGCAGTGGCATTTTAGAAAAAAAGCTTGACACTTGTAAATGCGTACAGCACAGTAGGGCTTGTCAATCGCTTGGGCGTTAATTAATTTAATTGGCATGAATAATATTTTATTCTGGCCATTGACATGAATTAAAACTCAAGGCGTTCATTTATGGAAGGCTGTATGGCCACCATTGAGAAATGGCCTTTCTGACCATGCACCAAGTTTAACCATGTCAGCCCCAGAAGGTTTTACCCCCTCATGACCAGAGCACTTTTTAAAATTTGGAACTGCGTTGCTTTAACTGGTAATTGCGCGGTCATGCAATGTTACATAGTTACATAGTAGTCCATCAAGTCCAACCAATGCTGTACCCAAACGAAATTGGCATCCTTTTTCTCCCACAAATAGAGCTTTCTTTTGGTGCTATTTGATCACCTTTGCGTTTTTTTTTTTTTTTTTACGCTATACACAAAAAAAAGAGCGTCAGTTTTGAAAAAAAAAAAAATATTTTTGACTTTTTGCTATAATAAATATCCCCAAAAATGTTTTTAAAAAACAAATTTCGACCTTCTTTTTTTTTTTTTTTTCTTTTCTTTATAATTACATGACTATGTACGCCTCAAAATGTACCTGCTACTTGCCTATGTAATCTACAAAACCCAATAAAGATTTTTCAAAAAGTTTAGGCCAATATATATTCTTCAACATATTTTGTGGTAAAAAAAAATAGCAATAAGCGTATATTGATTGATTGATCTTTTAGTGCTATTTGATATCCTTTGCGGTTTTTAAAAATTTAAAAAAAAAAAAAAAATACAATATTTTTTACTTTTTGTTATAATAAATATCCCCAAAAAAGTTTTTAAAAAACACATTTCTTCATCAGTTTAGGCCAATATATATTCTTCTACATATTTTTGGTAAAAAAAAAATCACAATAAGCATATATTGATTGGTTTGCGCAAAAGTTATAGCGTCTAGAAACTATGGGAAAGATTTATGGCATTTTTATGGCATTTTTTTTTTTTTTACTAGTAATGGCGGTGATCGGCAATTTTTAGCGGTATTGCGACATTGCGAAGGACAGATCGGACACTTTTGACACATTTTTGGGACCATTGTCATTTATACAGCGATCAGTGCTATAAAAATGCACTGATTACTGTGTAAATGACACTGGTAGGGAAGGGGTTAATACTAGGGGGTGATCAAGGGGTTTAATGTGTGTTCTAACTGTATGGGGATAGGACTGAGTAGGAGAGGAGACATATCGCTGTTCCTACATAGTAGGAACAAAGAACATGTCTCCTCTCCTCTGACAGCACAGGGATTTGTGTGTTTACACATACAAATCCCCATCCAGGCGCTCTTGCACGTGATCTCGGGTGGCCAGCGGCGATCGCGACCACCGGCCATGCGCATTGGGTCCAACGCCATGCAGCGGGCACACGCGCCCTCTGGCGGCTCTTAAAGGTACCCCACGCAGGGGAGCCATTCTGCCCCGGTATATAGATGTGAGTCGGTCGAGAACCGGTTAAGACATACACTATATTACTAAAAGTATTGGGACACCTGCCTTTACACGCATCCCCATAATGGCATCCCAGTCTTGGCCAGTTGGTTTCATTCTTAAAGCGGTTCTGCACCCATTTCATTTAGTAAATCTCTTTGCCTTCCAAATCAGGCAAAGAGTACTAAAAGAAATGTTTTTTTTTTTTTTTTTTTTTTGACTTACCTTGTAATTGATGACTTCCGGTCTTCTCTCTCTTCGGCGGCGGGCGGGGTCTCTGCGTCGATCGTCGCCACGCCGCACTGTCTCCTGGGATCTGGTGTCATTGATCCCAGGAGTGCGGGCATCTTCCGAAATCTCGCGAGATTTCGGCCACATCTTCTGAAATCTCCCGAGATTTCGGCCACATCTGCCGAAATCTCGTGAGATGTCGGCAGATGTGCCGTTACTGCGCACGCGCGAGTAACGGCGGTGCATGCTGGGCCATCTAAAGTGCCTGTGGGGTTTCACATGCCCACAGGCAAGATGGACCCAGCAGACAAGAAGAAGACAAGAAGAAGATGAAGATGAAAACCGGCGGCGATCGAGATGGAAGATGGAACAGGTAAGTCCCCCAATTGAGCTATATGCCCTTGGCAGAACCGCTTTAAGTTGGCCCACCCTTTGCATCTATAACAGCTTCAACTCTTCTGGGAAGGTTGTCCACAAGGTTTAGGAGTGTGTCTATGGGAATTTTTGACCATTCTTTCAGAAGCACATTTGTGAGGTCAGGCAAACTCATGCTGTGTCCAATCACAGCACAGGTCAGCAGGGGGCGAGTGCATGCGCACCACCAAGCCAGGAATTATGCCGCAATGTACAGGTACGACGCAGTGCTTGGCTGTACCACCTACTCGCAGCATATCTACTGTAAGTGGGTGGCAAGTGGTAAGAATACACGACAAATGTATTTAAATTTAATCTTGTTGTGCTTTGTGTATTTATTAAAGATATGTGCAGTACTCACTGTGAGACTTTACCTCTGTGCGTGAGCTTCCCATTATGAAGACCGGTAACTGCTGCTCTCTCTCCTTGTACAGGGTGACTGGTCTTGTCTCCGCCTCCTCCTGTAGTTTCCTGTAGTTTCCTGCAGGCAGTCTGTAGTGGGTGGAGCCTGTTGGCCCATCCCACAGCTCTGCTTTCTGCACAGGCTATGTACAGTACAGTGATGATGTCACAGCTACTTTTTTAGGGTAATATCTGGGTTTGCAAAGGTGTTTGATACACACTAATTAGGTTACCATACATACTTGAGTATTAGCTGAGTTTTTGTCAGCACATTTTTTAGGCTGAACCCCCCCCCTCGGCTTATAATCAAGTGAGGGTCTTGAGTGAGGGTGCCCATCTGCAGCCGTACCTTTGATAACTAAAACAGCGGGTGTCTCCCGCTGTGTCATGCAGTCTGTTCGATGACCATCCATTGTAACAAAGCCCCGCCTCCTCCTCGTCCATGATAGATGGCACACTGATACAGTTTCCCAGCATTGTATTAGTGTTCCGTCTATCACGGACGAGGAAGAGGCGGGGCTTTGTTACAATGGATGGCCGCCGAACAGACTGCATGACACAGCGGGAGACAACCGCTGTTTTAGTTATCAAAGGTACGGCTGCAGATGGGCACAATGAGGCTGCAGATGGGCACAGTGAGGCTGCAGATGGGCACAATGAGGCTGCAGATGGGCACAATGAGGCTGCAGATGGGCACAGTGAGGCTGCAGATGGGCACAATGAGGCTGCAGATGGGCACAGTGAGGTTGCACATGAGCACAAGGAGGCTGCAGATGGGCACTGATGATACAGGTGGGCACAGTGAGGCTGCAAAGTGGCCACAGTGAGGCTGCAGATGGGCACAGTGAGGCTGCAGATGGGCACAGCGAGGCTGCAGAGATGGGCACGGTGAGGCTGCAGATGGGCACAGTGAGGCTGCAGATGGGCACAGTGAGGCTAAATGGCCACATTGAGGCTGCAGATGGGCACAGTGAGGCTGCAAATGGCCACGGTGAGGCTGCAGATGGGCACGGTGAGGCTGCAGATGGGCACAGTGAGGCTGCAGATGAGCATTGCTTACCCAGTAGCTGCTGCATTTCCCATCCTAGGCTTATACTTGAGTCAATACGTTTTCCCATTTTTTTTGTGGTAAAATTAGGTCCCTCGGCTTATATTCGGCTCGGCTTATACTCGAGTATATACGGTAATATCCTCTGTGGCTATTGAGAAAGTTTTTGTGCCTGGAGTTCAGCTTTAATGCCTTTTACACAGGCCATTGTTGGTGTGAATGCATTGTTAGTCTAAATCCATCTCATATTATTGTATTTCTCTTTCTTCAGTGCCTGGCCTGACTGTCCTTATCCCCAATTCCCATTAACTCTGTGCTTTAGATCTTGGCTTCATCTCTCCCTTTCCTGTTTTGTTTTAACTAGTACCTGTCGGATAATATAATTTCTCCCACACTCTTTCTGCCCACGGTGGGTGTCGAGAAAGCTGGAAGATCGCGCACAGCTGCCAATCACTGCTTACAGACATCACTTTTCAGGCAGCCTGATGAGTACACAACCTTGCCCCTCTTGGAGTGCTGCTCGGCGGCTCCAATTCTCCTCTTCTCCAATCACTCCAACCTCCGGCTACCGTGTAATAAGACGAGAGCTGTTATTAAGGCTTAGGGGAGAGATTGGAACTCGATGCCGGCTTATTAGGAGCTGGCCCATTCTGCTACAATTACTATTGCACAGACACGTCTTTCCCTTGTCATCCTCTTCTGCCTCTTTGCCTCTAATTCTAATCAGCGGCAATACCGTGCACCCTTGTGCAACCAAAGCAAAAGGCTGTGTAGGTGTTTGTATCTGTGTGTGGGAGTAATGATTCCTTATCAGTTCTTTTAAAAAAAAACGCTATTAAAGCATTCACTTAATCCAGGTATTCATCAAATACGTGTGAAAACGGATCAAATGTAAGGCCGGTCATAGACGCGTCGAAAGCCGGACATTTTGTCGATTGAAAAAAATAAATAAAATTGCGCAATAAAAGTTGGCAGCTGAGATTAACTGTCACCTGGCCACCCGTTCATATGCCATGGCTGCAATGCCTAGCTTTGCGGCCACACCATTTTTAACTCGGGTGCAGAGTACAACAAGCAGCACCGCTTTCAAACTCGCCCATTGTGTTCAATGGGGCTGCACTGCAATCGCATGTAGTGCACGCAATTGTGGCATGGTAGTGTGGCATTATAGGGTTAAATCAGGCTATCCATAAATATTGCCTCTTCATCGCCTGTCAACACCTGCCAAATGCCCTCTGAAAAGGGACATGAATGCAGATTGATCTGGATAAAGCGCTTTGTTTGCCTTTATCTGGCCCTTGGGGCACCATTGTTCCCACTTATACCAACAGTGAAGCATAATTCTTGCCATTGACACCAAAAGAGGGGCATAAATAATTCCTTGCACTGACACCAATGAGGCACTATTCCTCCAAGTGACAGCAAAGATGGGGCATGATTCCTCCCACTGATACCAATGATGGGGCGATATTTCTTCCATCAATATCAACGATGGGACACTATTTCTCCTACTGATACCAATGACATGGCACTATTCCTTCCAGTGACACTAACGATGGAGTTCTGTTCCTTCCACCAACAATGAGACAATATTCCTCTAACTAATACCAGTGATGATTAATCTATAAGGTGCACAAAACCATTATCTCTGTAGTGATCTATACAAAAAAAGTGTGTGAAAAAATTGTTATTTCATATTAAACCATAAACCCCACCCTTTTTTGAAGCCTATTAGAGCCTCTGGAATCCTTGCGTCCAGCATCTTACATGTAGATTAGGGGGTCGGACGCATGGTTCGGGGGGGCGCCCCTGCGCCCCTAATGGACAGGTCGACACTTCTCAGGAAACCACCGATTCCACCACCTCCACGGTCCTTCACTGGTTATCCAAAACCAGCACCTCGGAGAAAGAACAAAGAACCATAGAGTAGTATGCTAAAACCACACAATCTATTAAAAGTAGATATACTCACAAAAGTTAGAGTAACACAGGCAAAACGTACCACGCCAGGAATCAACAGCGAGTTTACAACATCATATGGTACTGGCCTCAACCTACACGCTTTTTGTCTGGTGCAACGCATATAGGAGGCCTACTCCCACTGACCATCAAGTCTGAGGCATTGTTTACTCCCAATGCCTGAACATTTTCTACTCCCAATGGCCACAGTCTGGCCCCCCTGAAAGACAGTAAACTGACCCTTTGTTTAGAAAGTTTAGAGATCCCTGGTCTAGAGCAATGTGAAGGTTCCCTTATGCCGCTGGCTGCTGTTTTTGGTTGAAATCCAAAATCCTCTACCCCCCTATTCTCCCACAGCAGTAATCCTCCAGTGCAGCAGGAGTTAGTAGATCTGTCATGGGCAATTACAAAGAGTGGTGACTATGACCATTCTTTCTGCCCCCTCCTCCATTCATATAAGCTGTACTAATGAATCCATCAATGAAAAGCGCTATATGAATGGAAGAGAGGGGGACCTTTTATCCATCTGCCTGTTCTCCATTCATATATATCCCTTTTCATTGCTTGGAAAGTGAAAGAAATCTCATCTTTAAATTAAATTGTCACCAGAACAGGATTAAAGGACAAAGCTTTAAACAGAGAGGTTAGCTCTGGTGACCCTGGTGAAAACCAAAGATTCCTTCACTTTTGAGGGACTTTCTTTTACTTCCAGTTTTTGCTGTGAGGAAGTCAGAAAGTGAAGGGAAATCTCTCAAATGGAACTCAGTTGGCAAAAAACTGACATATAACCCTCCTAAACTAATAAACTACAAGCCCCCCACCCCCACCAAGAATACTGAAATACTGTCAGCTGGGTCAGTCTTCCTCCAGGTTTCACGATCACAAATTTTCTGATATTTTGAGTCTGGTTGCATGGAATTGTGGGTTTGTTTGGAGGCAAGGGCACACAATTAGGCAAGCAGTACCTTTGTCTCACCCAAAACCAATGCTGGTTGGACCAACATGGCATGATAGCAATGTTAATTAACATATCACAATGCTGCCTTCATTTACTTTTATCTGTGCTCTGTTTTAGGTATTTTGGCCTCCACTGAGAAGTCTTTATATACCAGTCTTCCTCAACTGCTGGCTGGCAAAACATGCATTGGAGAACATGATCGTAAGTTACACTCCCTGCTTCATCAAACATGTCTAAGAATTAAGATGGGAATACTACTTTGCTCCTAGTTTTAAAGTGTAGCAGGATATTCCTTATCCCACCTTCCACTGACTGTTTTCCCTGAAGAGTTGGTGCACACTTTGTTTTGCTAATAGTAAAAGCCCTCTTGGACTAGCTTTCTAGGTTATCAGTCTGTCATGTCTCTCCTGTTCTCCTCAATGCTGCATTTCTGAACCTGTTTCTCCTTCATGCTGCTTCTCTGATCCTCCCTTCACTGTTCCCCATATTTTTGTCCTGTTTCTCCTGTTCTCCTTGATGTCAATCTGTACTTTTTCTGCTGCTCTCCTCCATGCTGCCTCTCTGATCCTATCTCTCCTGTCCTCCTCCGTGCTGCATCTCTGATCCTATCTCTCCTGTCCTCCTCCGTGCTGCATCTCTAATCCTGTCTCTCCTGCTCTCCTCCGTGCTGCATCTCTGATCCTATCTCTCCTGTTCTCCTCCATGCTGCCTCTCTGATCCTGTCTCTCCTGTCCTCCTCCGTGCTGCATCTCTGATCCTATCTCTCCTGTTCTCCTCCGTGCTGCATCTCTGATCCTGTCTCTCCGATCCTGCTCCGTTCTGCATCTCTGATCCTGTCTCTCCTGTCCTTCTCTGTGTTGCATCTCTGATCCTGTCTCTCCTGTCCTCCTCCGTGCTGCATCTCTGATCATGTCTCTCCTGTTCTCCTCCGTGCTGCATCTCTGATCCTGTCTCTCCTGTCCTCCTCCGTGCTGCATCTCTGATCCTATCTCTCCTGTTCTCCTCCGTGCTGCATCTCTGATCCTGTCTCTCCTGTTCTCCTCCGTGCTGCCTCTCTGATCCTGTCTCTCCTGTCCTCCTCCGTGCTGCATCTCTAATCCTGTCTCTCCTGTCCTCCTCCGTGCTGCCTCTCTGATCCTGTCTCTCCTGTCCTCCTCCGTACTGCATCTCTGATCCTGTCTCTCCTGTTCTCCTCAGTGCTGCATCTCTGATCCTGTCTCTCCTGTTTTCCTCCATGCTGCATCTCTGATCCTGTCTCTCCTGTTCTCCTCCATGCTGCATCTCTGATCCTGTCTCTCCTGTTCTCATCAATGCTGCATTTCCAAACCTGTCCCACCTTTCCTCCTCCATGCTGCCTCTCTGGCAATCTGTACTTTTTCTACTGCTCGCCTCCATGCTGCCTCTCAGATCATTTCTCTTCTGTTCTCATCAATGCTGCATTTCCAAACATGCCTCACCTTTCCTCCTTCATGCTGCCTCTCTGACCCTCCTTCCCCTGTTTTCCTCCATATTCTGGTCCTGTCTCTCACATTCTCCTCCATGTTTTCAATCTGTCCTGTCTTTTGTTTTCCTCCATGCTGCCTCTCTGATCCTGTTTCTCTTGTCCAAAATGCTACCTCTCTGATCCTGTCTCTCCTTTTGCCTTAATGCTGCTTCCTCTGATCCTCCCTTCCCTGTTCTTCTCCAAATTTTGGTCCTGTCTCTCTTGTTCTCCTCCTTGATGTCAATTATTCCTGCTTCTCCTGCTCTCCTCCCTGATCCTCCATCTCCTGTTCTTCTCCACATTCTGGTCCTGTTTCTCTTATGCCGCGTACACACGTGCGGACTTTTGCCGGCGGACCTAGTCTAGCGGACAATCCCGCGGGACTTTCCAGCTGGGTCCGCTGGACTTTCCGAGCGTGTGTGTGGACTTGCCCACACACGCACGGACTTCTCCAGCGGATAATCCGCCGGCCAAAAGTCCGCGGGACTTTTGAAAATGAACGGACTTGCCCACACACGGAGCAGTCCGTTCATTTCGAACGTAACTTCAGGTTACGTAGCTAGCGTAGGCAGTAAATGCCGCCGCGCTAGCTCCGCAAGCTGGCATGGATTTAAAGGGAATCCCCACGCCGAAAAAACGGCGTGGGGGTTCCCCCCAAATCCATGTCAGACCCTCATCCGAGCACGCAGCCTGGCAGGCCAGGAAAGGGGTGGGGACGAACGAGCGCCCCCCCCTCCTGAGCCGTACCAGGCCGCGTGCCCTCAACATGGGGGGTGCCCTGGGGAAAGGGGGGGCCGTGCGGCCCCCCCACCCCAAAGCACCTTGTCCCCATGTTGATGAGGACAAGGGCCTCTTCCCGACAACCCTGGCCGTTGGTTGTCGGGGTCTGCGGGCGGGGGCTTATCGGAATCTGGGAGCCCCCTTTAATAAGGGGCCCCCCAGATACCGGCCCCCCACCCTATGTGAATGAGTATGGGGTACGATGTACCCCTACCCATTCACCTAAGGTGTAAAATGTAAAGTAAAAAAAAAACACCCACACTTTTGAAAAAATAGTTTATTGCACTGCTCCGGGGGTCTTCTTCCGTCTTGGGGGTCTTCTCGCCGGACTCCTCCGCTCTCTTCTGCTCTTTTACCTAGCTCTTTCACGAGCGGGGGGAGTCCGGCTACCTTCTTCGTCGTCGCCACCGTCGTCTGGGGGTCTCGATCCGCCTTCGGGGGTCTTCCGGGGGTCTCTTCTGTTCTTGCGGCGGTCGTCGTCTTCCGCGCCGCCGGCGCCTTCTTCTTCTACTTGTCCTTCTTCTTGTCCTTCTTGTTCTTCTTCTTCTTCCGATGTTGACCCGTCGCTGTCTCTGCCCGGAATGCCTGTGCCGCTCTGCGCTCGGACTTATATAGGGACATGGGGGACAGGGTCACATGTTCATGTCACATGGTGACCCCGCCCCCTTGCGATGTCACAGTCCCAGCATCCTCCGGGACTGTGACAACACAAGGGGGCGGGGTCACCATGTGACATGTGCATGTGACCCTGTCCCCCATGCCCCTATATAAGTCCAAGCGCAGAGCGGCACAGGCATTCCGGGCAGAGACAGCGACGGGTCAACATCGGAAGAAGAAGAAGAACAAGAAGGACAAGAAGAAGGACAAGGCGCCGGCGGCGCGGAAGACGACGACCGCCGCAAGAACAGAAGAGACCCCCGGAAGACCCCCGAAGGCGGATCGAGAACCCCAGACGACGGCGACGACGACGAAGAAGGTAGCCGGACTTCCCCCGCTCGGTAAAAGAGCTTGGTAAATGGCGGGGGAGTCCGGCGAGAAGACCCCCAAGACGGAAGAAGACCCCCGAAGGCGGATCGAGACCCCCAGACGGCGGCGACGACGAAGAAGGTAGCCGGACTTCCCCCGCTCGATAAAAGAGCTTGGTAAATGGCGGGGGAGTCCGGCGAGAAGACCCCCAAGACGGAAGAAGACCCCCGGAGCAGTGCAATAAACTATTTTTTCAAAAGTGTGGGTGTTTTTTTTTTTACTTTACATTTTACACCTTAGGTGAATGGGTAGGGGTACATCGTACCCCATACTCATTCACATAGGGTGGGGGGCCGGTATCTGGGGGGCCCCTTATTAAAGGGGGCTCCCAGATTCCGATAAGCCCCCGCCCGCAGACCCCGACAACCAACGGCCAGGGTTGTCGGGAAGAGGCCCTTGTCCTCATCAACATGGGGACAAGGTGCTTTGGGGTGGGGGGGCCGCACGGCCCCCCTTTCCCCAGGGCACCCCCCATGTTGAGGGCACGCGGCCTGGTACGGCTCAGGAGGGGGGGGGGGGCGCTCGTTCGTCCCCACCCCTTTCCTGGCCTGCCAGGCTGCGTGCTCGGATGAGGGTCTGACATGGATTTGGGGGGAACCCCCACGCCGTTTTTTCGGCGTGGGGATTCCCTTTAAATCCATGCCAGGTCACGGAGCTAGCGCGGCGGCATTTACTGCCTACGCTAGCTACGTAACCTGAAGTCACGTGCTAAATGAACGGACTTGCCGATGAGCGGCAAGTCCGTTCATTTCAAAAGTCCCGCGGACTTGCCCACTAACGGCGGGATTGTCCGCTGGACTGCCAAGTCCAGCGGATAATTTTAAAACCAAACTTAAAACTTTGGTCCGCCGGACTTTGGCGCCAAAAAGTCCGCCGGCGCCCACACACGAGGGGATTATCCGCTGGACTTCAGTCCAGAGGATAATCCCGCGGGATTGTCCCTTCGTGTGTACGCGGCATAACTCTCCTCCTTGATGTCAGCCTGTCACATCTATCCTGTTTTCCTCCATGTAGCCTCCCTGATCCTGTCTCCTATTCTCCTCCATACTGTTTTTCTAAATCTGATCCTGACTCCTCTGTGCTCCCTCATGCTTGCTCTCCGAACCTTGCTCTCCTGTTATTTTCCATGGTGCCTATCTGACATTGGCTTCCTTGTGCACCTCAATTTTGCCTCTTCGATTGTGGATTTTTTGTGTTGGTCTACTCTTTTCCCAGATCCCCTGTTCTTGAACATACTTTCCTATTCTAATGCCAGTTGCTCCATAATGTCCAGTTTTTCTACTGCCTCCCTGTCCTCCCTGTGGTGTCATTAGCTGCTGCCTCTAAGTGACATAACACTGAAAAAAGGTCCATCCAGACTAATATGATTGTGGGAGCAGCAGTATGGGATCCACATAGACTTGTTGAATAAATAAGTAGAATACTTCTTAATTTGAACATAGCGCACTGTTGCTGGTATGGCATTAACATTTAATGTTTAATTTTACTTGTTTCTGGAGTTGCTCATTATTTTATCTGATTTTCTCAGAATGGAGAACTGTCTGTTCCTGCCGGAGGACTTTCATTTGCTTTGATTAATCACTTTAATTTGTTTCATACTATCCCTGATGTTAATAGATTTGTCTGTGCTGTTATTCTTAAGAATCTTTTTCGTTTGTGGTAATGTGTCTGATACTAGGTTGGACAATCCTTCATCATTCTAGTCCTGGCTTTCTCTTCTTTTTTTTTTTTTTTTATAATTTTCAGTAAAAAATGTGTTTTCATTCATGTGAACACAATGCACACATTAACTTAATTTAAGTTTACAAATCCTAGATCCTACCAAGGTCAATCAAAGTGTAAAATTCTGGATATTTTTCAGGGTAATTAAGAAATAAATAGGTAAGGTCACAATTAGACACTTTAGTTGGCTAAGCTAAGGCACTTTTCATTCAGTTTTAGCAAACTACAGCATCTTGAAATTTCTACTGTGCCAAAAGACTTTCCTGTCGCATCATTCCAGCATACATTTGGGTTGTGACCACGCCCCTCACAACCTGATAGGACTGAATAGCTATAAATTGTAAGATAGGACCCACCTCAGTATTCTCGTTTTTTTCCTCACCTGTCTGGGACTGGATGGATCGCTCAGCACCCCTTACCGCCCTCGCCCCAGCCAGGTTTAAGCCTCTTCTGGGTGCAAGTCCTTGCCTGTATAGTCTCTAAACAAGCTAGATGTAGGGAACCCCACTCAGAGGTATATTGCCTGGTACCGTACAAGCCTTAAATAGGCTTAGGATTATTTGCAGTGGTCTCTGTTTTTTTCTTTCTAAACGCTTGTGGGTTTCTCTGGGATCTGTAGTCCCACACAGCCATCTTGACATCCCTAAGATGGCCCCTGAGCGTCCAATCGCTTATGCGCATGCGCAAGTGGGAGTGACGCCACCAGGAGCTTGTTTTGCCAGCATCTATCATGGAAATGGGCTCCTTGGCACGCTGTCGCGCATGCGCGATTGTGACGTGATTCCACCGCGATGTCGGTCAATTTAAACCTCCTACTCTTCCTCTATCTCCTGTCACTGCAAGACACCAGGGAGTCCTATCATGATTGCACTAGATGCAAACACTGCATGCTAATCTCTCTATCCTTGCTCCTCCACTAAAGGTAAGACTAACTTAGTCGCTACTATGGGTGACTGGTCTGTTTTTCTATGTTTTCTTTAACTCCTCCTGCATACTCTAGGTCAGTGATATGCAATTATTGGACCTCCAGCTGTTGCAGAACTACAAGTCCCATGAGGCATAGCAAGACTCTGACAGCCACAATCATGACACCCAGAGGTAGAGGCATCATGGGACTTGTAGTTTTGCAACAGCTGGAGGTCCGCTAATTGCATCTCCCTGCTCTAGGTGGAAGCCTCTGTTCATCCCACATGGAGACCACTGCCCAAGCAGACCATCCACAGCTTAATAGGTAAGGGGACGAATTGGAAGTAGTGAAGATTGAGAAAAAGCCACTTATGCTGCCTTTTTGGACAGCCCTATCAGGTCCACAAGCTCATCAGACTCAAGACGCAGAAACAGCTCAGGTCACAAAGAAGTCACTCAGATAACCAAAGAAGTCGCTCAACTCAAAGAAGCCACACAGATTGTAGACAAAGCCGCTCTAGGTCACCCTCTCGACACCGTCACTCATACCACGGAAGGTCCTCTCCTCACAGAACATCTTCGACTAACCATCGCTTCCGCCTGACCGCAAATGCTTGCTGGTTCTGTCGCACCATAGTCCTTCCAGACAAATTGGCCTGTTGTTCGTGCTTCGATGAAGCTACTACAGAAAAAGAGACAAATGCCAGAGAGATGACTGCTCAGACTGCCTCAACAGTAACACCCAGCACATCAAAAATAGCAGATAGCTCACCTGACACCGAAGAATTAGAGGCCTCAACAGGATTTGACTTAAATATGTCAAAACTTTAACCAAAAAGAAAAGCTTTTGCTGTACCTGCTTAAAAAGTATTAGCTGGAGTTTGGCTTTATTTGTTAAGTCCATCTAAATATGCCAATACATCTAACACTACCCTCTCCCCATTCTGACCATGCTGCTGTCCCAAAGTGCCTCTGTTGCTCCCCATCCAGAGTGAAGGCATTCTAAAGCCTAGTACACATGGGCTGAATGTCGGCCGGCATCGGCTGTCATCGGCCGGTTCAATAGAAACTGTCCGACATTCGGCCCGTGTGTATGGCAGCCGGTCCGACAGAAGCTAGTCGAAGGCTCATGACCGAAAAAGGTCTGCCGACCAGCTCCCGATCAGCACTTTCAGCCAATGGCGATGGGAAAAATATAGTAGTGTATACCAGGCTTTAGACAGGAAGTGTGTTACTGGCTGGAACACCAGGAAATAAGCCTATTTAAGGATTGGTAACCCTCAATAAAATTTATTTTTGTTTCAAATAATGACTATACCTTGTATTCAAAAGTCTCAGTACAGTTTTGCTAAAAAACACTACACATAAATTAACAATTTGAGCTACTAAATCTTGTTTCTTCTTTCAAAACATAAAATTCAAAATTAATCACTGCGCTAACATTAATAAAGCAGCTGACATAAATTATATGGTGACAATAAAAAGCATAAAGGTTAAATATATGCAGCGCTAGAAGCATCAAATTATAAAATCAGAGTCCATAGTGTTAAAACAGAGTCTTTGTTCAGGGAAAATACTGAAACCACCCACGTTGCAGACAGAGATACAATAAGGTGAACATGAGATTATCCTGTGAGCTGTGGATATATCATGATTGTTTGACCACCTGTAATTCAGTGGTCCATTTTCTTTGGTAAGAGGACCGGTGTGTTGATGTTCGGTGGAGGATAATCTCATGTTCACCTTATTGTATCTCTGTCTGCACCGTGGGTGGTTCCAGTATTTCCCCTGAACAAAGACTCTGTTTTAACACTATGGACTCTTATTTTATAATTTGATTCTTTCAAAACATACCTAGTGATACTAGCCTCCTGGTCTTGTTAAGAGAGGGTGACAATCCTGTAGGAATACTATTTGGGAGAGTTGATACTGGACTTTATAGGCACTGAGATACACATTGTTAAAAGTTAAACATCTTTATTACAAAAAAGTTTTTACTGTACATTAAAAACGTACAAACATTATTAAAGGAATTGCAATGTAAACAGGTGCGGACTGACCATTCGGGCACTCGGGCACTTCCCGAGGGCCCCATGCCACTAAGGGGCCCCATCAGGGTTGCCAGCCTCAATAAAACCAGGGACAGTATGTAAAAATCCGTGTTTTTTTAAAAATCCCAAGATTTTAGCTGCCCCGCCTCTCCAGTACCTTTTCATTGTGTGTATGTGTATTCTGTGTGTGTATACTGTGTGTGTATATTGTGTTTCTGTGTGTGTATACTGTATATGAGTGTGTGCATACTGTGTGGCCCCATGATCTATTGCCTGAGGGCCCCATAATCTCCTATTGCCCGGGGGCCCCATAATCTTCTCCTATTGCCCGGGGCCCCATAATCTCCTATTGCCCAGGGGCCCCATGAGTTGTCAGTCCACCCCTGAATGTAAATATTGCCTAGATGGTATAAGTCACACCACCAATTACACCACAGGGCTGTGTCCTGAATGGCCGTAGAAACGTCCTAAAGAAGATGGTTGCCAATGGATCTGGAGTATAGTAATCCTTCACAGCTGCAATAGCAAGGTAGTTATATACTGTAAGGTCACCGTGGGTACACATCTGCTCAGGACATCCGCCGCTACAAGAATCACTACACATGATAAAGAGGCCCTTGCTATTGCAGCCTTGAAGGATCACTATACTCCAGATCCATTGAAGTGCTGGCCACCTTATAGGACTCATATTGTGTAAATCTGTCTTTTTTACCCCATGCTTGTTATACTGTGATGTTCCTGGGGCTAAGTATTTTCATAGTTTTATAGACCATTTAAAATGTTTGATGACATATTTCTGCAACATCCCCCATGTCCTGGACATCTGCCCTGTGTGTACCTGTGATGTATAGATTAATATATGCCTAAGTTCCTGAAGAAGCACTTTTGTGCGTAACATGTAGAGCTGAGTCACAACACGCCCCAACCAATCTACACCAAGCCTGATAGAATATTGGCAACTGTCTTCTTTAGGACGCTTCTACCACACACAGGACACTCAGGAGACAACCCTGTGGTGTAATTGGTGGTGTGACTTATAGCATCTAGGCAATATTTACATTGCAATTCTTTTAATAATGTTTGTGCGTTTTTTAATGTAAAAACTTTTTTGTAATAAAGATGTTTAACTTTTAACAATTTGTATCTCTAATCTATGTGCCTATAAAGTCCAATATCAAGTCTCCCAAAAAGTGTTCCAAATTATTTAGGACATGGCACATCTTTATCAGTTTGGTATCCACAGTGCCACCATGTGGTGATACAAAAACTTGATTTTCAGACGATCCTGTAGGACCTGTGCACCTGCGACCATCAGAGGAGGGAAGAGAGGCATCTTTGGGAGGCTGGTCATGCAGCTAGGAGGAAGCCTGCAAGGGTTGTTTCTATTTTTTCTGGAGCTGAAGTAGAACTAAAGGCAAAACTTTTTTTTACATTTTGGATACAGCAAGGGAGGGTTATAACTCGAAATATACAAGCACAAGCCTGGCTGAAAATATCAGCACCACATCCCTATAATAACTGCAAATCTTTCAGCCATCTTTGTCTCATTGTAGAGGTTTCCCTCCACTTCCTGTCTCATAGCCAAACAGGAAGTGAGAGGAAATACCTGCAAATTAAGGGAATTCCTTGGAGCCCCCTAGGTTACCACAACTAATGTCCCCATTGGAAGATTTCCCCTACTTTTCTGGGGACAACCCAAAATTTGGGATTTTCTTTTACTTTCTCTTTCAATGATAATAGTGAACAGAATAAATAGAGAGGGGGAATCTCCCTAACAGGGGAACAGACAGCAATAAAACCTGGCAGGTGTTCTAATCCATCTTTACTCTATCCAAAACTAAAACAAAGTTTTGCCTTTAGTTAAAAATTTAAAGCGTTTGTAAAGGTTCATTTTTTTTTTTAAATCAAAAACATGTTATACTCATACTTACCTTATCTGTGCAATGGTTTTGCACAGAGTGACACCAAACCTCCTCTACTAGGGTACCCACCGATGCTTCAGGCTACTCCTCTTCTCAGCGTGCCACCATAGGAAGCCGCTTCCTATGGGGGCATACCTGCAGGCTTGCTCCATCTGCACAGGTTTTGAATGACAACAGCAGAAGCCAATGGCTCCCACTGCTGCCTCTCTGTCCTGTTAGGAGACAGAGAGTCCAATGCCTCTGCAGACGGGCATAGCGCTGGATTGAGAAAGGACTCAGGTAAGTATAAGGGGGGTGAGGGGGCAATACTGGGGCATTTTTACCCTAATGCAGGGAATACATTAGGGGAAAAAATGTTCTGCCTTTACTATTAGCAGGTGCTTGTTGTATGCAGAGTATAAATAGAGATTTTAGAGGTTAACACTTTACTTTCATGGAGGATATCAAAGCATGTCTTTACATCATGGAGACAGAAACAGAAAGCAGGAATATACAAGTACATGCACTGAGATAGACAATACATCCTGTTATATGATAGAAAAAATGAACTATGCACTCTAATACTACAGCGCCACCTGCTGCATAGATAGGTATAATGCATACAGTACTTAGTTCACAGTATATATAAGCTGTTGCTGTTGTTCTTCCAACATCACTTTAAGCTTTAAATGTTTAAGGGTTGTGTACACATGTTACACATCACTGTGAGCCCATTATTCATGGTTAACTGCCTGTAGGGGTTAAGCGTCTCCTATAAAGAAAATTATGGTAACACGGTTTGTCATAGTTAGATGAGTGCAATTATAAGGCTTGATATACTGGGTATCTATTTACTCATCTCAACCTCGTCATTTACATTCTACTAAAAAATGGGTAATATATTGTGTTTTTTCAGTGACCTCAAATTAACTTTAGTGTATTTTATACTGAAATTTGCACTTGTTGAACAATTGTGCTAATATAAAAAATTGGAACTACCACTATTCTCCAGGGTCTCTGCTTTCAGAAAGTATATAATGTTTTGGGAGATTTGAGTAATCTTCAGGCATAGAATATATTTTTTTAAACATGTGTGCAAAATACTTCTAGCAGCAAAATGCATAACCTCATGCAGGGCTGATAAGTAAGGTGTACTTGTTTTTTTCTGTATATTCTTGAAGACAACAGTTTCATTGCCAGGCAGTCACCTTTAAACAGAACTTTCCTATTTTCTACACGGATAGAAAAAACGTGTTGGTGTTCTAGTTAGCTTCCAGGCATTTTTATTGATTCATCTTGATCTCCATCTATCACTATTTCATGTCTGTTATGCTAACCATACAAACTGATTATTTATGCTTTCAGTTCGATCATTGTAATGGATTGGAAGCCATAGCAACACACACAGTGAAATCCATGCACATTAACCTTAATACATTCCATTGCTAGCAAAATTGGTCAAAAGTAATCAAAATGGTAGTGTAAAAACAATCAATTGCCAAATTTGATCAGAGTATTGAAATAGTTGTTTTAGATTTAATAATAGTTGATGTGATACCTGCTACATACAGAGTGCAGAGTTCAGGAGTGCGCTATGTACAGAGTGCAGAGGAGTGCGCTATGTACAAAGTGCAGCTTTCAGGAATGCGCTACGTACAGTGTGCATCATTCAGGAGTGCGATACGTACAGAATGCATAGTTCAAGAGTGCGCTATGTACAGAGTGCAGAGTTAAGGAGTGTGCTACGTACAGAGTGCAGAGTTAAGGAGTGCGCTATGTACAGAGTGCAGAGTTCAGGAGTGTGCTACATACAAAGTGCAGAGTTCAGGAATGTACTATGTACAGAGTGCAGAGTTCAGGAGTGCGCTACGTATATAGTGCAGAGTTCAGGAGTGCGCTACGTACAGAGTGCAGAGTTCAGGAGTGTGCTACGTACAGAGTGCCGAGTTCAGGAGTATGCTACATACAGAGTGCAGAGTTCAGGAGTGCGCTACGTATAGAGTGCAGAGTTCCGGAGTGCCCTACAAACAGAGTGCAGAGTTCAGGAGTGCGCTAAGTACAGTGTGAAGAGTTCAGGAGTGGGCTACATACAGGGTGCAGAGTTCAGGAGTGGGCTACATACAGGATGCAGAGTTCAGGAGTGTCCTACGTACAGAGTGCAGAGTTCAGGAGTGTGCTACGTACAGAGTGCAGAGTTCAGGAGTGTGCTACGTACAGAGTGCAGAGTTCAGGAGTGTGCTACGTACAGAGTGCAGAGTTCAGGAGTGTGCTACGTACAGAGTGCAGAGTTCAGGAGTGTGCTACGTACAGAGTGCCGAGTTCAGGAGTATGCTACGTACAGAGTGCAGAGTTCAGGAGTGCGATACGTATAGAGAGCAGAGTTCAGGAGTGCACTACGTATAGAGTGCAGAGTTCCAGAGTGCCCTACAAACAGAGTGCAGAGTTCAGGAGTGCGCTAAGTACAGTGTGCAGAGTTCAGGAGTGGGCTACATACAGGGTGCAGAGTTCAGGAGTGCGCCACATATAGGACACAACCCTCAATTTCCTTCTCTGCACCCTCAGCTGCACAGAATGAATGGACAAAAATAGCTCTGAACAGAGCCTCCTGTTCATTCACAGTTATGAAAGGACAGAGTCAGTGATCGGTATGGATCAGTGACCCTCCATTCATTAAGGCTGCTTTCACACTGGGGCGGTGCGGGGCAGCGACGGTAAAGCAGCGCTATATTTAGCGCTGCTTTACCATCGTTTTACCCGCGGTATGCGGCCGCTAGCGGGGTGGTTTTAACCCCCGCTAGCGGCCGAAAAAGGGTTAAAAAACCTCCGCAAAGCGCCGCTGCAGCGGCGCTTTGCGGGCGGTATCCCCGCGGTCTCCCATTGATTTCAATGGGATGGAGCGGTATAGGAGCGGTGAACACACCGCTCCTTCACCGCTCCAAAGATGCAGCTAGCAGGACTTTTTTTACCGTCCTGCTAGCGCACCGCTCCAGTGTGAAAGCCCTCGGGCTTTCACACTGGAGACACAGCAGCAGCTGTTTCAGGTCGGTTTGTAGGCGCTATTTTTAGCGCAATAGCGCCTGCAAACCGCCCCAGTGTGAAAGCAGCCTAAATGACACATTTACCGGCTTCTTCCCCGCTCTCCATCCTGACAGATCCCCTGTAGCAGCTGGCAGGAGAGGGGAGGGGGGAACCAGAGAGAATGAAGCACGGGGGGCAGCAGAATGAAGCTGGATAAGAGGAGCGGCAGGGGTGGCTGCATATAAAATAATTAATCTCTCCATTTTCCTCTGCGGCTTCAGGAGGAAAAGAGAGAGATCAATTACTTTATATACATCCACCGCAGCTCCTCCTATCAAGGCGTACAGAAGGGGCCACATGTGCCCCCTACAGCATGGGGCCGCATCGCAATTGTGACCCCTAGGACCCCTGTAGGTACGGACCTGGCTCCAGGGAAAGAGTTGCCACTAAAAATTGATGAAGCTGAAGTTTGCTCCTTATTCGGCCAGCTTCTTATTCAAATGCAGAAGTTGGCTCCTTATTCGGCCAGCTTCTTATTCAGGTTGGATCTTTATTCACAAAATTGATTATTTACTAAACAATCATCTGCAACGTTTATAATAAAATTGTGAACTTTAACAACAATTCTGTCTCCCTAACTGCCAGGCAATTAAAGGGGTAATTCTGAATAAATAACTTTTTCTATATGAAAACCATCTTGGCTCACCCAAATTCCACTTGTTTTATATTCATTGGGCATCCTAATATATAGAAAGGTTCAATTTGGCCCGAGCCAAGTGATCTAAATCATAAAATATGGCACCAAATGTGGTACCATGACAGCTATGTATTTCAATGTGAAATTTTGAATAAGAAGCCAAGCTATTCCTATATGAAAACCATCTTGGCTTACCCAAATTCCACTTGTTTTATACTCATTGGGCATCCTAATATATAGGAACGTGCAATTTGGCCCGAGCCAAGTGATATATATCATAAAATATGGTACCAAAAGTGGCACCATAACAGCCATGCATTTCAATGGGAAATAAGAAACAAAGTAACGATGGGCTCGGGGCGTGTTCGCAACCCCACGTGCCCAAGCCCACCAGGAAGCCGATACTGTACAGCACTAATCACAGGCAGTGAGACATTTCCGTATCTGTGCAGCAGCGTATCGAGATGTTTGGAGACTGCAGACAGGATACAAGAGATATTTAGAGACTGTGGAAATGATACAAGTGATCAATGCATCAAATGCAGCCTACCAGTGCCCACCAATTACAGCCTCATCAGTGCCTATCAAATGCAGCCTACCAGTGCCCATCAAATGCAGCCTGCCAGTGCCCACCAATTGCAGCCTACCAGTGCCCACCAATTGCAGCCTACCAGTGCCCCTGGATCAAACAGAGCGGCGACGATCTCCTACTATCACGGAGCTTGGATTTCAATCTCCTGGGCAGCCTCTGTAACAAAGTCCCGCCTCCTAGACCAGCTTGCGGCTCCTATGATACACGTCACACTGATTCAATTTTACTGTATTGGATCAGTGTTCCGTCTATTACAGAAGCCGGTCTAGGAGACAGGACTTTGTTACAACGCTTCCCAGGGGCGGACTGACAACTCATGGGGCCCACAGGCAATAGGAGATTATGGAAAAGATGTATATGTTGCGCAACATATACATCTTTTCCAAACTATTTTTCCGTTAGTCTACCGGCAATGTTTGCAGCTTCCATATAAACTATCCATACTCAGCGCAATACTTTCCAACTTCCAATTTTAATAGGAGATTATGGGCACCCAAGGTTTAAAGATGGCTGCCGTCATACCCTCCACACTCCTCTCCTGTACAAACCGCCCACTGTCATACCCTTTACACACCTCTCCTGTACATACTGCCCCCTGTTATACCCTCCACACTTCCCTGGAGGGTATGACTGAGGGCGGTATGTACAGGAGTGGAGTGTGGAGGGTATGCCAGTGGGTGGTATGTACAGGTTAGGAGTGTGGAGGGTATGACAGTGGGTTGTATGCAGTGCCGGGACAAGGTCACTCGGTGCCCAGGGCAAAGATGAAAAACTGTGCCCCCCCCTGTTGTGAAAAGCTACAGCGCCTACAGACGATGGGATCTACAGTGGTGTGAAAAAGTGTTTGCCCCCTTCCTCATTTCCTGTTCCTTTGCATGTTTGTCACACTTAAGTGTTTCGGAACATCAAACCAATTTAAACAATAGTCAAGGACAACACAAGTAAACACAAAATGCCATTTGTAAATGAAGGTGTTTATTATTAAAGGTGAAAAAAAATCCAAACCATCATGGCCCTGTGTGAAAAAGTGATGGCCCCCTTGTTAAAACATACTATAACTGTGGTTGTCCACACCTGAGTTCAATTTCTCTAGCCACACCCAGGCCTGATTATTGCCACACCTGTTCACAATCAAGGCATCACTTAAATAGGAGCTGCTTGACACAGTAAGGTCCACCAGAAGATCCTTAAAAGCTACACATCATGCCGAGACCCAAAGAAATTCAGGAACAATTGAGAAAGAAAGTAATTGAGATCTATCAGTCTGGAAAGGGTTATAAAGCCATTTCCAAAGCTTTGGGAATCCAGCGAACCACAGTGAGAGCCATTATCCACAAATGGCGAAGACATGGAACAGTGGTGAACCTTCCCAGGAGTGGCCGGCCGCCCAAAATTACCCCAAGAGCGCAGCGACGACTCATCCAAGAGGTCACAAAAGACCCCACAACAACGTCTAAGGAACTGCAGGCCTCACTTGCCTCAGTTAAGGTAAGCGTTCATGCCTCCACCATCAGGAAAAGACTGGGCAAAAATGGCCTGCATGGCAGAGTTCCAAGGAGAAAACCACTGCTGAGCAAAAAGAACATCAAAGCTCGTCTCAATTTCTCCACAACACATCTTGATGATCCCCAAGACTTTTGGGACAACATTCTGTGGACCGATGAGACAAAAGTGGAACTCTTTGGAAGGTGTGTGTCCAAGTATATCTGGCGTAGAAGGAACACTGCATTTCAGAAAAAGAACATTATACCAACAGTAAAATATGGTGGTGGTAGTGTGATGGTCTGGGGCTGTTTTGCTGCTTCAGGACCTGGAAGACTTGCCGTGATAAAAGGAACTATGAATTCTGCTGTCTACCAAGAGATCCTGAAGGAGAATGTCCGACCATCTGTTCGTGTACTCAAGCTGAAACGAACTTGGGTTCTGCAGCAGGACAATGATCCTAAACACACCAGCAAGTCCACCACCGAATGGCTGAAGAAAAACAAAATGAAGACTTTGGAGTGGCCTAGCCAAAGTCCTGACCTGAATCCTATTGAGATGTTGTGGTATGACCTTAAAAAGGCCGTTCATGCTCGAAAACCCTCTAATGTTACTGAATTAGGACAATTCTGCAAAGATGAGTGGGCCAA